>JAPMOR010026535.1:201539-232409 GCA_026543865.1 Argiope aurantia | reverse complement strand
ATACTACCACTTCTCTAAATTTATCTTTAGAATTTGGCAAAATTCTCTCTAATCATCAGTACCGGTGTTACATCGATGTTTCCTGGCAAACATTTTAGTTTCTCTTGAATATCTTAAAACCTTCTCTTTTTTCACACTACAGAATTATATCAAATGAAAGAGTATAAAATTCCTTAAAATTTAAAGCTTTTATTTTTCTTAAAGTTTTAATATTTTTGCAGATATGTGTTCTAAACTACTTTTTCATTTTCAATAATTTACGACCCTCTGGTTCATTAAAGCGGCATGTGACTTACATGAAAAATAGCCTTTAAGAATGTGCTTTCACTTTAAAAAATTCATAGTTGAAACACCTTTTGTTATTTTTTTTACTATTTTTGTACAATTTCCAAAAGTTTGCCGACTCCTTATATTTTAGCGATTTTCACCCCCTAAACGTCGTTTCGGACCCCATGTTGTATGGTGATTCTTTATCCTCTTGATACCTCCTATCACCCTTCTGAATTTGTCGGTCGAATTCGGCAACACCCTGTATATGAAATGGAAAATCTCAAGGCAGGGAAAAAATGTCATGCCCTTGTGGCTGTCTATACGTATTAAACCATTGATAATGATTGTGGATTTAAAAAATATTATATGCCAGGGGTACCTACTACTTCTCTACGCCACATAATGTGATTATGAATGCGATAAAGGAAATATTACTGCATTAGTTATCTGTTTGTTCTTTGTCTTATATTTGTAATGATGTCGCAATTTTTTTTTTCTTTTAGAAAATCGGCAATGGATAAATAAAATTGGCAAGGTCATTATCATTAGCAGCTGCTGCAAAAACGTTTGTTCTACTTTTTCTCAAAATAAGTCATCATTTATTTTTTAATTTAAATTTAAAGAATGGATTAGTTCGATCAGCCTTCGGAGGAGGGAAACGTATTTGAAACAATTCCGATTAAAAATTTTAATTTTAAAAATGTAATGATTTAATGTTAAGAGAAAACTGGTGGGAATATCTTCCCCTAGACATTTTCGTAGACTAATGCGATATTGAACGTCATTATTTCAATGAAGAAAAAGAAAAAGGAAATTTCGACATTTTTTTTGGTCGGTTGGGTACAGATCTATAATTTTAGTGGCGATACTAGATGTTAAATTTCATTCATTTGCATTATAATTTTCGAGTATCCACAAGTAGATAGACTGACAGGTAGTCTATTATTTAATTAATTAAGTTTAAAATTTGATGCTGATCTATAATTCTGACTCTAAAACCATATGCTAATTCATTCATGTAATAGGTCACGTTTCGTGGGTTATATTCATGTGTGCACGATAAACATATATACATTAGATGTATCTCGTTTAAAATTTGATTGAGATTTATAACCTTCGGGTTAAGACAGCATTCCAACTTTATTATCGATATTCTTATGAGTAATTGTCTTCGTAATCAAACAGGCACAATTTCATTTATTTATGCTCAAACTTGGGAAATTCTAAAATGTAGAGATTCATCAAAACATGGTGTGGTTACTGAAATTCTTAAATTTTATTTTGTGCCCTCTGGTAATTGGGCTTAAGGTGTGGGTGCCTTTATAATCTATCCTGGTAAGTCAATCTAATAAATAATTGAGGAGTCGGTAGGATGCGTTTATGTCACGAGACCCCTTAATTTCGGAGTCCTATTAGAAGCATTCAGTCCAATCATCTTATGGCCGGATCCAAGTACAGTAACTAATGCTTCAACTTTAAACCTTTGCTGCAATCAAGAAGTTGTATAAGCTGGATCAATGCGCAAGTGCGTCTTTGCCTTCCTTTTTTTTTTTTTTTTTTTTTTTTTTCTATCTCTATACTGGAACTGTTTATCATTAATTTTTCAAAAACAAAATATATTCAAAAATTAGACATAAAAAACAGACATGTTAATTGTAAATATTAATAAAGAACGATCAGAAGTTATTTGATTTATTAAGAATTTTTCAAACATAATTGCTAATGAGTTCGAAGCTTTTACTTCCTCTGAGAATTTCACAACAAACAACGGGTGTGGATTCGATTCCGCCGAGTATCCACGTGATAATAGATTGCTTAAGATAGCAGTATCAGCCGACTTCAGTTGCAATGTAAACAGAAAGCGAAGAATTCATCATGCACTTTTCATTTTGACGAGCTTCATGTTATAGTAACACCTTTTGAACTGTACTTGATTAATTCGCTGCCCATTATTGTGATTTTAATATTTTTGTTGCGATGGAAATTGTGGGTGATATGTATCAACCTTTCTATCCTAATCCAGATGCAGTAGTTTACAATCTGGTAAATTTCTATTATATTTAAATTTATTTCTTAATATGGGGTGGAAAATAGTAGAAGCCGATAAAATTTGCATTTTTGTTCTTAAAAAGATACATTCTCTTAGTTGTAAAAATTTCTTGCTTTCCAGCAGATAATGTTTTGAATATCAAAATCAAATATCTGGTTATATTTTTTTTAACATAATTTAACTCTGTTGGCATTGGAATGCCATAATATAGTAACTAAATTTTGGTTAGGCAAATCATTCATTTTGTTATAAATTTTTTTTATACTGAATCAGATCTTTGTCTGAAATATTGAGATTATTTTCCTTCAACTTCTGTTATATATATGCTTTTTAGTGCCGCTGTCTTTTCTTCTCTTCTTAGTTAATACAATTTAAAATTATCTTCACTGTGAAGTTTCGGTTAGTATTCACAAAAAAAATTTTTGGCCTTTCCCTTCTTTTTTTGTCATAAATGATAACTAGCAATACTTAATCAGTCACAAATTTTAATTTTGTATTTAAATATTTTATTTCTACTATTTGATTGCATTTTTCTGAAAAGTCATTGTAACTGTCTACTGTTTAGGGAATCATGTATTGTGTTTCAAAAAAATTGATTAATTTTCTGTTTTTGCTTATTTATATAATTTATGGCTATGCGAATATGAAAGCTGCATTAAGAAAAATGTAGCAGTTGTTATTTAATATTCATGAAATGAGAAATAGAATGTTTTATTCTCCAGAAAAATAAAGGTGCGAAAGAATATTATACTCTGTAAAGATTTTCGTAAAATTAACCATATTTTCAATATTCATATTTAATCGATGGTGTTTTTTTTTAATGTTAGACCATACCTTATCGAGGAGGAATTCCTGGTGGAATATATGATGGAAAGATGATTGAAATTAGTGGCTCAGTTCCATATGGGGCTCATAGGTAAAAATTATTTTGTGGTGGTTTTTCTTTTATAAGTAATAACTGGTATGTAAATAATAGCTGAAATATGCAATGAAAAGACAGTGAAATTATGTTATAAGCAAGTGAAAATAAGTATTCTGATAGAAGGCAGAAATTTCAATCTTTATGAGCATTGCAAGATTAATTAAAATTGTGTTTGGCTTTCTTTAAAAAAAAAACCATAACTCATTAGTTTGATGATTGGTTTTGTAAATTGTTTTATAATATTCAGTGTTGATTATGTCTTTTTTTTTTTTTTGTTGTTGTTGTTACTATATGCAATTTTTACAAAAATCTTTTTTATTTAAATGTAGAATATATGTACATCTAAATAATTACTTATATATAGTGTTTCATATAAGCCATTACAAGGATGCTTTTCATAAAATATAATTGTTATCCCATAAATTAAAAATACTGTTTCTTCACCAATTTCATAGAAGAAATTATACCATTACAATAATATTAGAGAAAAAAAATCTTCTCTGTTATTGTTATAAATGAAATAAATTCCTTTATAAAAATATTAGGGACCAAATTATTAATGTGGTTATATTTATATTAGTAAGGAATTTGACCAGCACACCTTGTTATAGACATTAAATTGTTATGGAATTTCTGTTGTATATTAATGTCAGTATATTTTATTCCCTGGTCATTTTGTTTTTTTTATATAAATATATGTATCACTTATGTCAGACTTTTAATGGCGATACTTATCTGACTTTTTTAAATTGACCCAGTATCACTCTTAGTTATAGGACAGTGCAAAAAATTGTATATTTTTATTTGATAATTTGAGGAACTGCAGATTAAATTTGTAGAATGAGCGAAATATTAATATTATAATATCTGTATCTCTTATATACTGAATGGAAAACTCTGTTTAATAGTATCTACCTGAAAGAAAAGATTACACATAAAAATAAAAGTTGGATGTCAAATTAAAGGTTGAATATATGGCTTTCATTTGTACATTATGCAAATGTATAACAACTAAAAATAATATGTTACTGAAGAAATATTTTAAAGTTCAATTAATTTATCTGGTTGTAATGGTTATGAAATATTATGGTCTTGAAAATGACAGTTATTCCTAAACTATGAGGCAAATTAATTTACTACTTTAATTGCAGCAGTTTAAATATTATTTTTATAATGTGACAAACAAATTTTTTTATGGGGGTGTGATTGAATGTCACCGTATCCAAACTAATTCTTTTGGATTATTAGGATAATATTTCTTGTATTCATTTAGATACAAATGGAATTTAATGCAATAATCTAGATGCATTATAAGATATGCTGAGACAAATTTATTGGTTTGCAAAAAAATCATAAATTACACTGAAATAATAATCCAATAAATGAAACAAAAAAATTTTACAAGATAGTTCTGCTGATTATGATTGATTTTTACTTGCTCAACATAGAATATTTATTTTTTGGAAAAAAATTTCTTGCTACCTTTTAAAAGTTTATTTTAATTTTATTTGCAAATAAAAAAGAATTTAAAGAAAATTATTTAATAATTTTTTGTATTTAATTTTTTTATCTGAGATTTTTATCTTTCTATTGCTTTCCATTTCCAGGTTTGAGGTAAATTTGAATACTGGATTTGATCCTTCTTCAGATCGAGCTCTGCACATTAGTTGTAGATTTGACCAGCACTGTGTTGTTCGCAATAGCTATGAGAGAGGTTGTTGGAGTATTGAAGAAAGACAAGGAAGTTTTCCATTTTCTGCTGGTCGTGATTTTACATTGATGATTATGGCAGAAATCGGCTGTTATCGTGTAAGAATATATATATATTTCCAAATATGCTATATACAATCTATATATTTCAGTCTTATTAAACTTAGCCAAACTTATTTGTTGACTTGACTGTTTCATGTACGATTAAAACTTTTTATGAATATTAATTTTTTTTAATTTTACTATAGTACTATACTTTTTTTTAATTATTATGCATTTTTTCTGGTATTATGTTAGTTGTAAATGTAACATTTCTTTTCGAAATGTGGTTTAGAAGAGTGTTTTTACAATGTATTGCCTTATGTATCTAATTCTAATCAAGAATAGAAAAGTGACTAGAAAAATAGGATAAAAATTTACAGTACATTTTGGTTCAATATAGTTCTAGAATTTGCCATTTTCTTCCCTTCTGTTCCTTAGATGGAAGCAGTTTCCTATTTAAAAATAGAGGGTGTCGGATATCGATCTCCAAACTCTATTATGGATCAATATTCCTAATTCTCAATACTCATGTGATGTAGTATATAAAACTCGATGCTCTTCAAAAACTTACTAAAGCTTTTAATCTACATCACATACTACTTTAACTGCATCTAATTACATTGATGAACATCTAAGACTACAATGTACAAAAAACATTACATCAAAAACATAAAAATTGAAAAGCAGAAGTGCTCATAAAGAAGTTGCCAGATACAAGAAAGATACAACAAAGTTTTAAAATATCGTAACCAGTCCGTTTTCTACAGAGTGGGTGGAGGAAGCACATAAACGCATTAAATAATTTCTTAGTGCACTGGAGTAATTATGAGAGTCAGTAATTTCATCACAAAATATTATTATTTTTGAATCTTAAGTAATATTATATTTGATAAAATTGTTTTTAGCTAAGTAGGCAAGTACAGCTGATATTAGTAAACATATTTCAACAGTATTTTTTTTTTATCATTGCCCACATTATTATTATCCACCATTATTGACATCTAAAGATTAATTTTCATATTGAATAACTTTTAAAATGTCATAAAAATATAATTGCTGCAGTCAACTAACGAAATTTAAAAAGGATATATTCAAATTAAAAACAAAGATTTTGCTTGCTTTTGAAGGTGTTTCATAATTGATGCTCATCTTATTAGATTTGATTTTTTAAATCAAATAAAGTATTCAAATATAAGAAATAAAAAATAGATTTAATATGATCTGCTTGAAAGAAATATATTATTAGAAAGAATACTAAAAGAAAATTGGGATAAATTAAAAGACAAAATAAAAAGCAAGTTGTCATTTCATATAATTAATTTTTTCATCTCCTATCCTTCCTTCCGTACCTTATTTATTTGTCTTGCAAGGACTTTGACCACAGATCCTGATAATTAAAAAGAAAAAGAAATTCATAAAAATTAGACTTGCCATAGTCCAATATGGTATAATATTTTTACAAAGATAAATGTTTATATATTTGAAGAATGCAAAAATAATTTCCATGCAATCATTCTTTTAGAAATCATTAACTTCAAAATTTGGTTTATTTCTTTAATAAAATTTAAAAAAGAGTTTTTTAGATACACATTCCTTTTCTCCAAAGTACTGAGTGCTGAATTTGATAGCTCTAGGTTTAGTGCTTTGTTCTGTAGATCAACAAAATACATACTGAATTTCATCTTTATTGATGGTAGAGAATATATCTAATATTCAATAATATCATCACTGTTTTGTTAATTTTTTATTTATGTCTGTTTGTGATCATTTTAGTACTTTTAACTATAATCAATTGACAAAACACATTTTATGTTTTTGTTTTTAATAGATAGCTGTTAATGGTCAACATTGTTGGGAGTTCAATCACAGACTTCCAATGGAACGAGTCAATTCTATTTCCATTGATGGTTCCGTCCAAATCCATAAGATTGAATTTATAGATAGAATGAACCCTGTAAGTAACTTTGACAATCAACTGAAAAATGATTTTTATCTATTTATTTGAATTAGAATGGAAGAGTTGCCATGCCACCGAGAGAACTGAGAAAACACAAAGAATTTAAAAATCATCTAAAAAATTAGAAAATGCATAGAAATTAAAAAATTTTCATAAAAACCAGGAAAATAAAAAGAATTTTTAAAGTTTGTTAGCTTTTTTTTCCCCATCTAAAAAAATGTTGATTTCTAAAATTTGCAAGAATAAAAGGTCATAGTCATAGATAGGAACAATACCATTCGCAATTGTGCAATGCATCTCGCCCCTTTTTATTTTCTATATGGATAATTTCAGTTTCAATTTGTGAGATGATTGTTCTTTTCCCCCAAGATTCTCAAATTGCGGCTAATGAGTGTACATAAGACTTCCGTAATTCCATGAAAGAATGTATTGTATTTCTCTGTACATTCAATCATAGCACCATATTTGAGTTTATTGAATTGTTTATTTATTATTTGAGAAACTGCAAGCTTATTCAGAATAGAGTAGAGAATTATTTTTTAAATAATAAGCTGCTCAAAATCCATATTTAATATGAATTGGGCCGATAAAAAAATCGAACCTGATTTTGCTGAATGAGTTTGTGAAGTACCACAAAATCCATTTGTTGTATATGCTTGCTTTGAAAGAAGATAATAAGCCTAAACAATATGGGAAACAGGCATTTAACAGTCATACCAAAAGAGGAGAATGTACATGACTGCCTGCCAGTTCATTGATGTTGGATAAGAGGAATACAGGAAAAGATGACATGTCAAATCTGAAAACATCAAATTGAATGTCCGAAAATAAACTGATTACGAACTTCTTGATTCAAGAACAACGATTTAAAGCTGAATTTGTATGGTTATTAAAACTTGTTGCATTACATTCGTCTTTTAATGCATTCAGTGATATATCGGAACTATTTTCACATATGTTCACTGAAAGTAAAATGGTTTTAAATGTATGTTAGACCATACAAAAAGGTCATGCCTTATTTGTTAATGATTAGCTTCATGAAACTGAAGGCTGAAAAATCTGCAGAAGTTGATTCCCAAATGGGAAAAATGAATAAATAAAAAAATTAATCTTGCTTTTTAATGCTTTTTTTGTTGAGAAATCATTAAAGTATTCGTATCATGATAACAGAAATGTGTTGTGCTTTGTTTCTCCCAAGACTTTAATTTTGTGTGACTTACAATTAAAGACCATGAAAGTGTGTAAATATGATTGCTCTTTTAATATGCTATTATTTTAAATAAGGTTAAATTGCTTTTTCCACTCCTTAAAGTCATATTGCATCAGAACTAGCACATGAATGCTATTTGCACATTTTCTTGTGTCTTGAATATGCATATGGGGGGGGGATTTGATACACACATCTACATGCTTTCATGCCAAATAATTTTTTATTTGATATTTTTCATCCTATTAATTAATAAAATTGACAGTTAATTAATAAAATTTAATTTTAAAAATTTATTTTTAGCATTTTAATTAGATAATATTTATTCTTAATTGAATTAAATTGTAATAGTTCTTATTTTGCAATTATTTATATGTATAAGATTTAATTTAGAACTTTTTTAGTAAATATACTATATTTTGTATATTTAACAATTTAAATATTTCAAATTACCTAGAGCAAGAATAAAAGAGTCTATAAACCTAAAATATTCATAATTACTGCTGTTGTCACAAACAATTCACGCAATTACTTTAAAAGATTTTCTTACACACAGTTTGCTGTAGGCGGTCTGTATCCTCGTTTGGGCTCACCACTCCCTGTGAAAGGAGGAAAGTAAAAAAAAAATTTTGATAGCAAAATCGATGTGTATACAACCATTAATCACATTGATTGTTTTTTATTATATTTAAGAAATTAATGAGGTTTTGATTAGATTATTAATGAGGTTTTGATGTCACCAAGATTATTATTTTTCTTTTGTAGAAGTTAATAAATTCTAAAAAGCATATTAAACTTTTGCAGCATGGTTTTAGATCGAATTTTTCACAATACAATCTGAATGCTCATCTTGCATAATAAAAGAAGCAGTACTTTTGTATCAAGATATATAGTAGCTCAGTATTGCTAATTAACTTCCTTTATTTGTAAAGTACATTCATGCATTATAAAAGCACATGAAATAATTCATATCAGATCAAAATATTAAAACATGTTCAGTGATATTTTAGTTAAATAATTGACAGTTCCCATACCTGCTACTTTATGTATGTATAGTTTTAAATACTCTTTTTTCTTCTGTGAAACCAAATATCACAAATATATTAGTTAAAAAGCACTTCATTGTTTGATCATTAAAATTTCAAAATGTAATGTATTGGGGTTTTTTTTATAGAACCTTTCATCATAGTTGTAATTAAAAAAAAGCAAGGTTGCATTTTTGTAAGAAAAAACAATTGTTTGAGATTCTTAATTTTTATTGAGGAAATGAATACATGAAGACTTTTATTTTCTTACTCTGGTATCTGGTTGAATGTTTCTTAGATATTTGAGGAATCAGTTTCGTATTGATTAAAGTTCAAAAATGCTTTTTTCACATTGTTCTAAACATGTAATAGCCAAAATATTATGCTAATCTAGAAGATAATCAAGTGAGTGGTAAATATTGCTTTTTGAAGCAAAAAAAAAAAAAAAGTAGTTTGATCTCTACTGTCTAGATCAATATGAAATGGTCTCTGAGCATATGAAGTCATACTACTTGTTCATTCTGTTCCTACTTCTACTGCCACCTAGTGGCTTTTAACTGCACTGTTAGCCAACTTGTCCCTGGTGCCAAATAACCAGTCTCCCCTACATTTTTCAAAATCTTTTTGAATGGAAATAGCAATGAAAAATACAAATCTGATTTGTGACAAGCTTGATTTATAACTCGTCAGTGGGAATGGAACTCAATCATAAATTGAGAAAATCTATATATGTGGTCTGCTTTCAAATAATTAAATATTTCTTCAATTCTTCATATTGTACAAAATTTTTATTTCAGGTCTACGAATTTTAATGTCTTCTACATGCATTGCTTTTTTTAAAGAATATAAAATGTCATTTTTTTATGTTGGGCCACTTCAATAATTGGTACCAATTAACTTTGGAATATTTTCGTTCTTCAGTATCGACCTTCACCTTACAATCCTCCTCCTATTGCTGTCTGTCCAGCTGCCAAAGTCGACCCTGGATTTATGCCTGTAGGTTACTAATTTGTTATTTTATAATAACATTTCCATGAGTAGTCATATAAAGTTGTGGAATGAAAAACTTTTTCATCTTCTATGATATTTTGACTTTTTGAGTAAACTTAAAAAATAAATAGTGAATAAATAAGGATCTGTATATGATCACAGTTGAATAAAGGAATCAAAGAAAAACTTAACTTTTATATTTAGGGAAGCCATTTATGTCAGCAAAGTTTATTATCTATGCTTAAATTATTACGTAACCGCTAAATCATCTACATGAGCTGGAAGTTATTAAATGACCAAATTGAAAAATCCATGCAAATTGATTTCTTTAATTCTCTTGATTGATAGTTAAATTGATTCTCTTTAAAGGATAGTTATTTATGCAATCTACATGGTAATATTTTCGAATTTATTTAATTGAAAATAATTTATTTTTTATCACCTCTTCAGTTTAATGATAAATTTCTTTTCCTCAAATGCAATTCATTTAAGAATCCAGACACTTTCCTATGCTTTGTTTTAATAAAATGATTTTGTAGCAAAAGAAAATTTATTTGATCAAACAAATTTAAATCTATTAAAATGTTCATGAAGAACAGATTTTCATGTTTTTTTAGTGTTCTGGCAATATAAATTTCCATGCCAGTTTCACTTTTCTAATTCATAATTATGGTAACTAAAGATGTATCTGAAGGAAAAGGTTAAAACTAAACATTATCATTCCTCTACTGTGTCTTGCATTTTCTTTTATTATTCCTAAACAATCATCTGGGGTTCTGGGCCTGTCAAGCTGCTTGCATGGCTACATTTTGAAATATAAAATAAAAGTTACATTTAATAGATAATCAAATGAGAGCCCAAAACTTTAATGAATTATTTTAAATGTGTTCAATTAGTGCCTTACATTTTATTTATTTATTTATTTGGCTTAATTGAGGCAAAATATTTTGTTAGAAGCAGGCCTTTTCTTTTATTGGATCATTTTTTTCAGTCATGACCTATTTGTTTCTCTTCTGTTCTATTTTTTAAAATTATTATTATTCATCCAATTAGTTCCTGTTGAGTAGAGCACCTGTGCTTACAACTAATCAAATCGAAGCTTAACATGGGAAGAAGCTGGTTTTGCCTCTCATCAAAAGCAATACCTTCTGTCCCAGATAATGCAAAAATTACTGTGTTTAGTAATCAACATGTTTACTTAAAATGTGATAATTTTATTTTGATCATTCTAAGGTTGGTTTGGAACAAAAGTGGAAGCAATAAATTTGAATATTCAGGAATAATCTGTCTTTTATATTATGCTTTATAATGTGTTTTTTATTGGGAAAAATTGATGATAACGAAAGAATAAATAACTATATCTTTTATAACTTCTCTTTCAGGGAGTCGGGCCTGGAATCTGCCCAGTTCCTTCCATTCCATCCTTCCCGTCAGTTCCTTCCAATCCAGGCACTTGCACTATTCCTGCTTATCCATCTTTTCCTCCTACCACAACATGTGTCGTCCCACCGCCTGAACAACTTCCAGGTTACATTCCAGGGGGATCTAATTTGGCACCTGTCTATAATCCAGTAAGACTTCATCTTAGTTTTTTAATTCAAAACTCATGTTATACTTGAAAAAGTAGGAGTATTTTTCTCATATATTTTCATATTGTTTGCTTATACAATTTCATTGTATGCAGACAAAAGTTAAAATTTTGAAAAAGTACTTTCCATTAACTCTATCTAGTTTTAACCATTTAGCTCCTTGAATTTTTGATTAATGTTATAGCATTTAGGCACGTGAAGGATTTTAATACAGATCTATTACAAATTGCATTCTGACTTGTGGCATTTTTTATTTCTTCTACATTGACATAGTTTCAAATTTGTTTTTTGGCTCAAGGAGTTCTAAAGCATAAAAGATTTTGTTGATTACAATAGTTTTTTTTTTCCCCTTATATACTTCCAATAAAAATAAAATTTGAATGAAAAAATTTATCTGTACATATGATTTTTAATTTTTTTTGTCCGGGATACCTTTTTTTTTTGTCACTTTTTGTATGAAAATAAGCACAATGTGTTATTTGTATAGAAATAGTTTATAAATTTAAAAAAAAATACTTGTGAGTGAAATGAAATGCTTATAAGTGTGAAGAAAATTAAATAAGGCCTCTAATATCTATCACAATTTGACGCTTTAAAATGCTAATATAGAGAGTAGTATTAAGACAAAAGTCATATGTAAAAGATTTGATTAAATTTAAGTGTAACCAATATTTCTAGTAAAACAGCTGGTTACGAAGGGCACCTTGTTTATACTAAAGTTGAAGTCATGAAAATAAAACTAGTCCACAGATTTGAAATAAGACTATAAATGCATTTCATTAAAATGTGAACATTTCATCTCCAAATATTTTGGGGTTCAATAACATTTAACTCCATATTTAAATTTTACTCTTGTAATATTATAAATTTCAAATATTTTGAAAGTGAAATTATTACAATCTTATTCTAAAGATATATGTATTTGTAACATTACAATTTAATTCTATAGTATAAAAGAAAATTGAAATGTATTTCACATTATTCAATTTACATTATAAAATCTAACAAAATGATGCTATTATTAGATGAGTGTTTAAAATACTAATAGGATTGATATTATTTTTGCAGCCTATACCATATGCATATCCTATTTATGGTGGTTTGAAATCGGGTATGATGATTTATATCAGTGGGCGACCCTCTGCAAGTGCTCATAGGTATGTTCACTTTAAAAATGTTCTACCCAGCTGAAAAATTAAAAATCTGTCTGCCCATATATATTTATATAATATACTGTATTTACATTAAAGTGTTTAAATTTAGAAGCTTGTAAGAATTTTTGTTAAAAACATTTGCTATTCATTCTGTCCCATTTTTAGTTTGCAGTGCAAAATGTTGACTGATTGTTGTGTGTTTTTATTTTAAGTTGAATTCCTAGTTAAGTCCAGAAACTTATAAATTTTTCTTAAAAATATGGGTTTAGGAAATTCAGTGTAATAGTGGAAATGGTCAAAACACATTTCCTCTGTCTATTAACCATTAGAGTAGGGCTGAGGAAAATCCAAGATGTTTAAAGATGGGGATTTCAGAAGAAGAAAGGAAAGTGATTTCCCCTCCCCTTTTTCAAATTTTCAGCTGGTAAGATTTGTTATTTATTTAGAATATTTATGGAATTAACTACTAGTAATCTACCAGATAGAATTGGCTAGGTTATAGAAAGTTGCTTAACCTAACCACTTCTATATCGGTGTACAATAGAGGCCTCGGTGGCCTGGTGGTAAGGTCTCGGCTTCGGAATCGGAGGGTTTCAGGTTCGAGACCCGATTGCACCAGAGAACCGTCGTGTAAGGGGGTCTATTACACGTTAAATCCATCATGACCAAACGTCCTCCCCCTGGTGTGGTGTGGAGAGGGTGTGCCAGCTCGGATGTCGTCCTTGTTATCTGACTGCAGTTAAAAATGACGAGGTCCTTCCCAAAATAGCCCTAGTGTTGCTTCAAACGGGACATTAATATAATTAAACTAAACTAATTCGGTGTACAAGAAAAAGATAAAAACTTGTTGATACAAAGGGGGGATTAGGAGGAAAATAGACTAAGGAGAGTAATTTAAAGTTTTCTTAATCAGTATGAATATCTTGACTTCCTTCATAATTTATGAGATGGATCTTTTTTGTTTTAATAATATTGTTATAGAAAACTGTCTGGTGTTGCAATTCAAGAAGTCTGACAAGATGGATAAGGTATAATGATGCTTTATTCTACAAAAGCACATAAAAGCATACACAAAAGCATACACAAAGATAGTCAAAGCATACACAAAATTAATACATGTAAGAAGTCAATAATGGAAATACAAACAAATCATTAGTTAAATAAAAGCAATAATATATGTACCTCTAACGAGGCAGTGACACTCCAAAAAGGAAGTTAATTCTTATATCTCCATAAAAAAAAGTATCCAATTTTAGTGCCTGGATTCCAGCTTCTAATATAAATGTCAACAAAATTCTTGTCTTCATTTTCATCGCCACATTCCTTACTGTTCAGCAATGATACTAAGAGTGCAAAAAAACACTATTGCACTTATAATTTTTGTGTTTTTGCACCTGGCCAAATGGCTTCAATATTTAATTTGACAAAATTAAGGAGTTTTGCCATAGGATTATATATTCATATGGATTGCTTTTTTCAACTAGAGCATGTTGTGTGAAATTAACTTGCACCTGCAGATATGGATCACAAAGAGTCAGTAATTAATTTTTGAATGAGATAAAAGTTGATTTAAAACACTGATCGAAAATTTAGACAACCCGAGAGGTTCCCATCCATTTTGCCACGTGTATTCTTACATACTCTGAATTTTTGTTGTTGTTGTTGTTAAAACAATATTTAGAAGGGTTGGTTTTGATGTTAACAGCATAACCATAAGTATCCTGCCTTTTTAACTAGTCAGATCCTAGAAATGGGAATGGTTGTTTTATTTGTTATAGAGACATGGATGTTTTTTTTAGAATTCTTGGACAGTGGTTAAAATCAATTGAAGGACTGGGATGTGCAGCTGGCTGCCTGTATCATTGGCGAATTGTGTTACTCTTTGTCTCCCTTTATTAGCATTAAACATAATGAGTATAGGGCATACATGATATGTCCTATAGCTTAATGGTGCAATAGAAATGAAATCATAGTGATCTTTTGTCTTAGCTTAAACAAAAAAATTTAAAATATAACTATTGGTATGGTGTACATAATGAAAAAAATTAAATTTCATCTCCTTTTGATGATTGGCTGTTAAATTGTGATTTCCATTTTTAACTCTAGAGTAGATTCTTAGCTATGAGTTTTTTTTGTAAAAGGTGAGTGAAAATGTGGCTAAATTCTGTGAACATCCTTTCTCTCTCTCTCTATATATATATATATATACATAATATAATATGCAGGCTTTGTATATTTCACTAAAGAGTAGGAGCCAAAAAAGCATAATTTTTGTAACTGGATGATGGGAAGGTAATTAGAGATGTAAAAACTAGCTACTATTTATTACTAATCATACTATGTACTATCCAATATTTTGTGGAATTTTTTGAACTCTGAAGGGAAACCCAATACATGAAAGGAAGTGATAAATTTGTCATCTATTGTTACATTTCTACAATATTGTTGAAATTATCTTACTTAATATGTTTAATTATGTTTTGGAAATGAAGTAGGAAGCATTTATGTATTATTTACAATAAAAAAATTTTCAAAATTTAGAATTCAACTTTATATATTATGACTGATTATGAATTTTTAAAAAAATAGTGTGATGGAATTTCAATTAAGGACTCAGTATAAGATAAGATACTAAAAATTTTATTTAAGCATAAGTTTGGAATTTACAAAGTCCATGTTTAGAAGTTGCAGCTATTTACATGAAACCCAAGCAGTGTATTAACATGAAAAAATATATATATTTCTTTTTAAAATATAAAAGCACAAAATAGAAATAGAACAAAATTTAGAATAGAAAATAGAAATGTATTTTTTTGTTGTATATAACAATTTTATGCTAGAGTCATATTTAAATCTTTCTCTCACACATCAACTCTCCCGGGTTCTTTCACATCTCAAAACACTTGCATATATTATGTGAGAGGAAAATTTTAATTTTGAAAGCTGTAGTTATTGAAAAGACCAATGAATTGACCTTTTGAATGTTATGATAGCTTTATTAGATCAGGAGAAAATTTCTAAAGAAGTACAAATTTGGAGAAAAAAAAATTATTCTTTTAAAAATTGGGTGAAGATTTTGCAATTCCCCTTGAATACATGTTACATAGAATATTACAACTGTAAAATTTTCAAAATAATTTCTACATTAGTTTCTGGAAAATTTGACTTTCAAAAAAAAAAACACTAAGTTATGGAAAAACGCCTTTCAAGCAATAAGAATGTGGAGAAATAATTAACTTTTACTTAATCTTAAGACCTTAAATTTAGAATTGTGCCTGCATTGAGAAGCTATTATTTTGTGGTTAGTAAAATAAAGTCCATTTTAAATATGTTTAATTAAAGTACATACATTTGCAAAAAAAAAGTTATTTAGAAGTCATTTCTCCAAGAAAAAATATGTTTAGAATGGGGAGTTGAAGCTAATAGGATCATACTGTACAAAGTTTTGCAGCATTTCAAGGACTGCTGCATATGGGTTTTTTTAAAGATTTGAATTGGGAAAGATGCATAGCAGAAATTTAATAGCTTTGTATGATTGAGATGGTCAAAATAAGCTACCATATTTGCTCCCGAATGAGGAAAGTAAAGAAAAGACTATGAATCTAAGAAGAAAATTTTAAATGGGAAAGTTATAAATATTTAAAAAATTTATACATTGAGTCATTGAATATCAAGATTACTTTATGATAAGTTGTAAGTTATATTAAACTTTATAATTAAATTATGTTCTACCCTAATGGGCAAAAGTAAACTTTTTTTTTCGGCAATTTTCGAAAAAATATCTATGAGCAATCCAAATCATTGAACGGAAGAAAAAAATTGTTTTCCAAAGGTATTGCTTAACGTTTTCAGATGGCATTATAATGGTCGATTCCAAGGGGGAAAAAAACTGGGAAAACTAGATTTTAGGTTCATTTTTTGTCTCAGTTATGAAGTCTAGATTCATCTTCGAATTGCCTACTATTTAATTCTTTTCAAGCACCAGGTTAAGATTTTTTTTTTCAACCTTAGGTTTCACGATTTTTAGAAAATCAGCCATCATAATACCATCTAAAATTGTAGAATAATTAGAATAACTTTTTTCAGTCAGTGAATTTGGGAAAATGCTCAGGCCTTTTTCAAAAACTGTTTCTTCGATAAATTTGAATTTTTCAAGAATAATGTATATTTTGATCTGAAGAGGTTTTTATTTGCACTTTTCATTTGAGGTTAATGGCGTTTTATTTCAGCTCTTGAAAAAATTTTTTTCGACTCTCTCCCCTTATCCTTTCCGATATCCGAGTGTCTATGTTACGGTATGGTTTGGAATACCAGCCCAACAAATTAAAGCAATAGAATTGTTTTTGTCTTTTCCTTTCTTTTCAAAATGCAATAAGGCAATCATAATATTGCAAAAATTTCTGTACTTCTAAATAAACTTGCTCTAGAAACAAGGAAACAAAATCGGATATGCAGTCCGTATTTTCGCTTCTCAGTTCTTAGATATAGTATTTGTGCGTGCTTGCTGAGAATCTGTCAATTCCTTTTCCGCTCCCTCGATGTTCGAGTGAAGAAGAGCGCTCTACGGATATTTTGATGAATGTTTGGAAAAGGTGAAGTAAAAAAAAACCTCTGGTTCTGGCGACAAAAATAAAAAGGAATTTTAGCGATATTTCTGTTGGAAGCCAAGATGCGGGATACTTCTAGAGGCACACATGAATAGGAGTGAAGTGGAGTCTTTCAATAGTGTTGATCACCAGCAAGTTCTTTCTGAGCGCTTTATGCCTTTCCGATTGTTGCTTGTGTGTTGTTAATTTCTGCAAGTTTTCTTTTTGTGTATCCTTCGGCTATCTTTTGCAATCGGAATTTGCTTGGTTTTTTTTTTTTTTTTTTTTTTTTTGGAATAAAGCATCGTTATGAGGCTTGACAGACTTTTCACTCGATACAGACACTGGTCAGATTTTTCGTAACAGTATGTTTAAAAAATGGCATGAAAGCGTGAATTTTGCATAACATATATTTTAGTTAGAAAGCAGTTCCAACGAAGTAATATTCGATATAATACAGTGAAGCATGCTTATAATATTCCATATTATATTTCGACAATGTAAATCAAAATATTTAAAGATTAGATAAAGTATTACATTTTTTTTATCTACTTTTAGTATAATAAGAATAATTTTTCTCAATGGGAGGGGGGGAGATGGATTGTGACTTATTTGAGATGCTGGATTAATTTTGTATCTCCACACATTAGTAAATTATATATTTTTGTAATGTACTATCTTTCAGAATTATAGTTTAAGAATAAATGTCTCATCAAAGCATAGAAGCTAAGAAATATCCGTTAATAACTTGCATCAATGTTACCTGAATATCATTTGGAATGAATCTGTGCTTATCCCACACATTTTGTTCTTTAGGTTCACCATCAACTTTCAGAATGGCACAGCTCCCTACCCGCCTCCAGACATCGCCTTCCACTTCGACGTCCGCTTTTTCAGCGGCTCCGTGGTGCGCAACAGCCGATGCAGCAACGCCTGGGGTGCCGAAGAGAACCTCGTTGCGCACTTCCCCTTCCAACCCTCTGTCAACTTCGACCTCATCATCCGAGTCGAGTTCGAAAAGTTCATGGTGGCCGTCAATGGCCAACACTTCGTCGAATTCCGACACCGCCTGAAGCCTTTGGATCGGTTCGATACCCTCTACATCGAGAACGACGTCATCGTTTCTTCTATCCGTTTCGCTTAAAAAAGTGCCTTTGGAGACCGTAATTTTTAAAAAAATTAATTTTCATTATTTTGCATTGAATGTGGAGCATTTCCTGAACCTGAACTTAATTCTGAGCTGTGCCTTTAAGAGTACTTAGCAGTTCATCTTAGTTTTACAGAAATTAAATTATTTTTCTACTTAATTATAAAAACATTGGGAATTAAATGTTAGTATCATTTTCTGTCATCTCTTTAAACAGTGCCATTAAACTGTTTCCTATATGTATATTTTTATTATAAAGTTCATCTTCATTGATGCAAATGCTGTGGTTAACTGGAATCCCCCTGTTATGTCAAATTGTAGCTTTTCTAATTTTAATAAATAGAATTGTTTTATACTGTAAGAGTTTTAAGATGATTGTAGTGCACTTTCCAGTTCTTAAAAAAATTCAGTATCTTTTATAATCAATAAATTATAAGATAGATTGTACATTTACAGTGCAACCATTTTTTGAAATGTGATATTGTTGTGATAATTTTCAATAAAACAAAATAATTTGGAATGATAATTTCTATTGATTTAATGAGTTGAACATTCATAAATTCATAAAAAAAAATTCTGTTTTTAAATTTTTCTGTCTTTTTTTTTTTAATTTGAACATTAGCATTTATGAGCTTTCACCAATGGATGTACCTTTCCTAAGATTTAATAGTCTAAAATATCTGTTAGCATAATCGGCAGAAAAATTTAAATCTCAAATTCTCCATAATGTTTTTGTGTGATTTTCGAATATTCTATAAATGAAAAAAAGGCGTAACTAAGATTAAAATCTAAGTAGAGTTTGACAAGAAGAAGAATTTTTGATAGGGCATATTTCTCAACTAACCTCCATCAATGTTTGTTGAATCATAAGAATATGAATTTTAAAAAATAATATAACACTAAGTAATATCTAAAAATAGATTTTTTAAAATTTTAATTGTTTCTTACTTTTTTGCCATTAATTATTATTATGCATGTTATCAAATGTTCAAATTAATTTTTTCTCAAATTTACTATTAAGTGCCATTCTTTACATTGACTGATTTTGATAATTTATATTTAAATACTAGTAAAATTAAAGTTCATAGAAAGTACACAAGTCTGTACCATTAAAAATTAAATCGATGTTACAGATTTTCAATCGACTTTTTTTTTAAATTGCAAGACCGGGATCGCTTAAGCTGCATGGCAGGTGGCTAAACCCGCTGCTAAGTATAACAAGTCGAACGACATAATGTCAAGCCACATGTCTTAGCATTTGTATATATTATATGCTAAAGTATATCCCTACATAAAAGAACTGTATATGTTACAGAAATAAGTCTGAGCAAGTTTTAAACGGAATCGTTTGAGTTTAGAATATTATTCAATGGATTTATTGTATTTCTTAAATATTCAATTCTTTTAAATTTATAAAAAATATCACTATATGAAAAAAAGAATGAAAAAAGAGTTCCTCTAAATGTTATAATAATAATAATAATAAAAAGTGAAAGAAAACGAAATTGTAAGCCCGGGATAGCACCTGTGCAAACTGCATGCCACCTCGCAAACTAAGATCCGCCTAACGACGCAATTTAAAGCCACATGTCTAGGCTTCTGTATATATTCTATACTAAACTGTATCCCTAACTAACTGTATAAAAACTGGACATATTAAAGCGATTACGACTGCGCTTGCTTAAAAGTGGAATTTAATTTAGAATTTTATTGAATTGATTTATTCCATATCTCTAAGAATAATATATACTTTATTAAAATTATAAAAGAGCTTGCAAAAATATCACTTTATGAAAAGAAAAAAAAAAAGACGTTCCTCTAAATTATACAAGAAAAAATAAAAAGTGAAAAAAAAAAACCGGATTTGTAAGTCTCGCTTTGAACCTGCGTAAATTCCATGGCACATCGTAATCATAAGCACACCACTAACTGTGCCATGTCAAACGACGCAATTTAAAGCCACATATAACTACTAACCAAACTAGGCTTCAGTATATGTAAATTTAGGCTTTAGTATAAAATAAAAAGGAACAGGCTATATTAAAGCCATTAAGACTGCGCATGCCTAGAAGGGAATAGTTTTAATTTAGAATTTTATTCAATTGCGTTCCTTAAGAAATATTAAATACTTTAATAAAATTATAAAAAAGTTTTGCTAAAAGTATCGCTACATGAAAAAAAAGACATTTCTCTGAATGTTACAGTAATTAAAGAACAAAATAAACTAGAAGTTGATGAAAACGGAGCTGTCAAACCTCGCAAACTGCGTGGTAGCTTGTTACGTCACGACCAATTATGCAATTCGAAGCACATGTTGGTTCTGCATATACTCTATATTAAAGTGTATTACAACATAAAGCTACTATGTATATTACAGCTAATAAGTATGCGCATTAGGGTGGGACGAAAATGGTCTTTTAAGTTTGGTAATAGTGCGGAAAAGTTGCCTTTTAGCTTCAAAAACAACATTTAGAAATTTGGTTGCAACATTGTATAATGTAGAGGTGCCGTAAAAAGCTTGACATTTTTAAAAAGGGCCTTTAAAAAAATTTCTTAGATTTTAGTTTGGCAATAATGGTGAAAAGTTAGCTTTTAGGTTCAAAAAGAATTTTAAAAAATTCTGATTGCAATACAGCAATATTTCAAGGTGTCGCAAAAGAGCTTAAAGTTTATAAAAAAATGAAAAATTATAAACTTTGTTAAAATATTTTTATGAATTTTCCGTTCATATAATTTTACAAAAGATGATTTTAAATACATATAAACATTGCAATTGGAAAAATTATTAATTACAAAATTTATTAATAAAAAAAGTATTTTTTATGTCCAATTTTGCGTTTCTTACTTTTGTATCCTTAATGATTACAAATGTTACAGCTGCAGAATGTCTGTTTCTACTTCATTTCCACATTAAACTGTTTTTTTAATTAAATTTTGGCATATTCACACGTAAGTCAATTTTTGCTCTTCTGTATCCTTCTCTTGCGATTGAACTACAGACATTTTGAGTAGATTCGGCCACCAGTCTCACAGCTCTTTCCACTGCTTGCACGTGACAAGGAATCCGGGGAAAGTTGATAACCGATTCCCCTATATTATACTCATGTCCATTAATTAAGGATAATGCAAGTTCAGGAAAAGAAAGAGTCAGAAGCGAAACAAAGGTGACTTATTTGTACATCCTATTTATTAAACAAAAGGTAAAGAGCAAAAAAGATGTTTTGTTTGATATCATTAATAAAAATTCCGATTTTTTGCTCACTAAAACAAATTGCAGAAAAAAAAACCTTTTTTACAAAAACCAATATAGCATGGTTGGTAAGATGGTTAATACATAGTATGTTTCCCAGATGATGCAATACAGTCCGCATAACGCCTAGGCATGTTGAGTATCAAATTATCGACCTGATCTTTGGGAATATTACACCACTCATCAAGCAATGCTCTCCGAAGTTCCGGTTGACATGTAAGAGATGGTTGACGGGCTGCAACTCGTCGACCAAGCATCTCTCGCACATGCTCTACTGGATTCAATTTCGGTAAGAATGCTGGCCTATCCATACGGGTGATATACTCCAATCGAAGACATTCGTTTACGATGTTTGCACGGTGAGGACGGGCGTTGTCATCCATAAACACGAATTCTGCGCCCATGACACCCCAAAATAAACGTACATGCTGTTCCAGAATGATGTCCCGATAGATTTGGCCTGTCATGGTTGCAATTTGAACATGCAGGTCAGTTCTGGAACCCAGAATAATTCCTCCCCAAACGAGTAATCTTGCACCACCGGTGCAAGATTACTCGACGTAAGATTGCGTAACGGTGTCGTACAGTGATGTTCTCTTGATGGTAACGGGTGCCTGGCGCTCTCCATATAAAATTCCGACGAGAATCGGACTGCAAGCTAAACCTGGACTCGTTGGAAAACATCACACAAGCCCACTGTTGCGGTGTCCACAATGCATGCTCTGTACTCCTGGCTAACCGCAGGCGACAGTGAGTTGCAGTAAGTGGAACACATCTGACAGGCTTACGAGCCTATAGACCAATCTACCCTAAGCGTCTGTACACGGTCTGCCTTGAAACTGTCGCACCAGTGGCTGAAGAGAGGCGTTGTAACTCGGGGACTACCTGTGCTGTAACGTCTACTCACATTACCATCATCTTGGAATAGTTGCCAAAGCCTGGAGATGACACTGTGGGCGATTCCAAGTTCCTCGAATACTTCCAGCTGGGTACGCCCACATTCCAGATGGTCGATAATACCATGTAAAAAATCATTCAAATGCATCCTTTGTGTCATAACTATGTGGTTATTGCACTGAAAGGCTTATAAAGCGCTTGCGAACAATTTTACTTCTTTGCCTGTATTCCTTATACATCACTCTCTTACACTCCCGTCATTGTGACGTACTATCGGTGTCATCTGTTGGCTTCCTGCATTTTGCATATGATTTTTGAAGTGTGCAGTCATTTTACGGGTGATGTATGTATTTTAGATTTAGATTTCAGCATGACTTTTAATTATCCTTAATTTATGGACATGAGTGTATTTGGTTCAGCTTCAGATGCCTTTTGTATAAAGTTTTAACTTAATATTAAACTGCATAGGCACTTGGTAGTTTTATCACTTCTTTTCTATTTGATGGATCTGGTTGGCTTGCCTCTTTTGTGAAGAACACTATTATTCTTCAGCGTTATCAGCGTCGCTAGTGTAATGTCCTGATCTAGAATGATCAAATAACGAAGCAGAATTTCCAGACAATTCTTTATTTTACAGCCCTACATATACAAAGAACAACTTGTTCTCATCTTGGTTAAATAAATAGTTATTTACACCTGTAATAGGAGATACAACAGTCAAAGTCGAAGGTTTTTCTTGAAACTCAGTTCTCCATCACGTCAACACGACCACTCGAGGGGTAGTTTCTCAGACTCCGAACTCGTGGGCGTAGACCAACCGTCTCCTGCAATTCGTTTCTTCTCTCCTCCTAAAAAAAATCTCCGCGCTTTATTTCGGCGACAATCTCCGCCTCTTAATTTACATTGGTCATTTGAGCTCTCTTTCGGTCAATCGGGGTTCAGCCA
This sequence comes from Argiope aurantia, assembly GCA_026543865.1. NCBI lineage: Eukaryota > Metazoa > Arthropoda > Arachnida > Araneae > Araneidae > Argiope > Argiope aurantia. The sequence goes on along the minus strand of JAPMOR010026535.1, from coordinate 208,668 downwards.
TATGTTCTCTCAGCGGCGCCAGTGGGTCGTTGAAAGGTTCTTTCCCAAAGAGAAACATCTAGCATCCAGATGTTTGGACACCACTTTCTCTTTGACAGTACGATCAATACCTCTTGGACGAGGAATTCCACATGTGGCCTTTCACTGTATTCGCTAATGAACAGATGCGAGACCACCCAGATAGCAGCTTTCTGTCTTACCTGCTAAATCAAAAATCATTTCTTAATTTATTATTTTTAATTTACCAAATTCAAAAAAAACAAAAAAATTCTAATTAATTTGCAATTTTAGTTCGAATTTCACTGCGGCTAAGAGCTTTATCATTTGTGAAATTCTTTTGCTAGAAGCAAAGGTAATAGAAGCTCTTGTCCATTTTTGTTCTATTATGGGAACTAAAGTGTCACATATTTCGCTTACAGAAGGATCCTACTCTGAAGCAATTTTGAGGCTATATCTAATATAACAACATTAGATTTGTCAGTAGTGTGTACAACTTCAAGCAAATCACCTAATTTCCCCAAACAGAACACTCCGATATTTGTCTTGTCTCCATTAATTTAGACTGAGCCATTTTTACTCACATCAAAGCACACAAGCAAAAACTAACAAATCAGTTACGTTAAAATTTACACAGTAGACGGAGGCAAGACACTAACTCAACTGGACTCGGTAAAGTACTTATTTGAAACAAGCTTTCGCCTTGTCACAGGAAGCAGACAAATCTCCGCTTACAACAACCGAAACGGCGAGGACTCAGTGCCATGCCAATGCAAAATAAGAAGATTTACCTTCATGTATTCTCCGATGCAAGTGCAAAAGCCTATGCGACTTGTATTTTCCTTCGAGTAGAAGTTCATGGATTATTTGTGAGATTTGTTCAATTTGTGTTATGAGATTGATTCACTTTTGAAGATCATGACGATTCCAAGTCTTGAACTGTTAGCATGTTGTTATTGGTTCTAGACTGAGTGCAAGAATTGTTGAAGTTCTAACGTTAAAAAACCTGAAAATCTTTTATTGGACTGATTCGTCTATGGCACTCAGCTGGATAAAAAGAGATTCACCATGTGAAACATTTGTGTGGAATCGAGTGCGCGAGATACGCGCCCTTACAGATGTTGAACAGTGGAGGCATATTCCTGGTAAATTAAATCCTGCAGACCTTCCCTCCGGAGGATGTTCAGCTGAGTAATTTTTGCATTTGAAATGGTGGGAGGGGCCTTGATGGCGTCATGACAACGAAGAAAATTGGCCACAAAGAACAGAAGAAGCGGATGAATATTTGATAAATGCCTAGAAGAGAAAAACTGTTTTATCAGCTCACAATCCCACGGATAGTAAAAAAGATTGGTATTATGGGTTTCCTCATCTTAAAAATGCATGAACGCTTGCCGGGATTCATCGTTTCTGCTATAATTGTTGAAAGTTGAACACTTGAGCCTCTTTCGTGTTTAGAAACAAAATGCTTAGATGCTTTTGATCCAAAAAGAAGTGTTCAATGATTCTTCAGATCCGATTTTACCTTTTTTAAATGTGGTGAGTAATAAAAATGGTTTACTTCGAGTCAAAACTCGTGTAATTTATCGTGAAGATACAGAAGATTTTAAGTACACAGTGATTTGGCAGGTGACCATCCAGTTTTAGTAGCCCTGATTATGTATCAACACAAAAACTTGATGCACTGTGGAAACCAAATTGTTTGACTCGTTTGCGAGAAAAGTATCGGATATTGAAAGGGCGAAAGTCCTTTCGGAAAACTAAAGAGAGTTGTGTCCTCTGCAAACGCTTCAATTTCAGATCTGTTGAAATGAACTTGCCGCCTTTATCAGAAGACCGAATAAAGGATGCAGGCATTTTTGAAGTGTCCGAAGTAGATCTAGTTGGCCCACTGTTTCTGAGAGATGGACCCAAAGCTTCTACTGGCACTGAGTCGTTTTATTGCACGTCGTGGATGACCTTCTATGGTGTGCTCAGATAACGGAACCAATTTTATTGGGACTAAGAAACTTGCATCGACTGGAGGCAAATCGCCGAAGATGGCAAGAAGAAAGACATAATTTGGAAATTCATAGCACCATCAGCTCCATGGTGGGGCGGATGGTGGGAGAGACTCATTGCTCTGGTGAAAGATCTCCTAAAGAAATTTTTAGGGAGAGCATCTTTAAAATGCGAAGAGCTAAACACTGTGCTTTGCGGTTACAAAGATATCGTGATTTCATGACCTATCATGTACATTTCGGAAGAGGATGATTTGGAACACCATCCATGTTTCTCAGTGAACCTAGAAGAAATGGGGTTTTAAACCTCGAAAACATGGAGCTGTCTGAAAAGAGTCTTCGCAAGCTGCAGCAGTATAAGTTTAAACTCTAAGAACTTATCAGAAATCGTTTTAGACTGAAATATTTGGGGCAACTGAGAGAACAAACGAAGAAGATCCGAAATACCCGTGATTTCAAGGAGGTAAAAATAGTCATAGTTGAAGTGACAAATCAAAAGAGGCTAAACTAGTCATTAGAGAGGATACTTGAAGTATTCCCCGGGAGAGACGGCACTGTTTGACTTACGAGACTGGAAACGAAAAACGAGGAATTTTTAAGAACCGTGCAACTACTGTACGCCCTTGAAATGCAGGCTGCTTTAGGAGAAGATTTGAGGGAGAAACAAACCTTGGAAATTGAACACGTAAAAGGGACTAGACTCCAACAAAATGTGATACATCCTGAGGAGCTGGAAGAGTCTAGTCCAGAACTCTTAGTCCTAAATTCAAGTCCAGAACAAAATGCGAAGACAGCTCGTCTAGATCGTGAGATCCAGATTTCCAAACGGCTGAACATTTGAACTGATTGTGCAAAATTTTGAGTTTTTAATCGTGTACTTTAAAACTCAAAAGGTGGAAGTGTTGCGTATGAAACAGAAACAGGACTGTGGAAGTAACAACTAACACCTCAACTTGAAGAAAAAGTACTCTGAGAAGTAACAGGAACTGAAAACGAAATTGTTTAGATCTGATTTTCTAGCGTTGTTTGCAGAATGTTATGGTGAATGCAGCTTTGCAAATAGGTTTGCTTTTTTTCATCTTAAAAGCAATTAATAAATATTAGATAATCATTCAATGGATTTGGATTTTTTGGATTTTATTGGCGTAAGTCTCATGATGTTGACTGCTGCGCCAAAATGTATTTTTTTAAGGTTAAAATATATAATTTCAGCTATAAAAAACAATATAAAGACATTTGAAAATGATGAAGAATACTTAAATATGGGGATAAAAACCTATTGATTTCAAAAATGCAAAAAGATGAGCATGTGGTGTTTTATCAAGCAAAAGAGAAAATGTGAAGTTGTTACAATTATATAAACGTTGAGTACTAAAATTTAGCCATTCACTGAGAATAAACAGACGTGAGACAATTGCATTGAGAGTACATTGGTGCCTCTTCTCCAAAAAGTAGAAGGCGATGGGTGAATCTAGTTTGACCTATGCGCAAACGGATTAAGATAGTGTCTGCTTTTCTATTTGGGAGATATGGCCAAGGTTCAACACGAGGTTTTACCCTATGAAGTTTGTTTCCTGTTAACAGATCCCCTTGCGTCTACCATTTTGAGAGGTAGAGCAAAGTTATGTGTTTTTTTAAACTCACAGCGATACTAATATTTGCTGTAGTAGTAGCCGATTTGGCGGCACTGTCCGCCTTCTCGTTGTCCCCAATACCTACATGAGAAAGTACCCATCATAGTAAAATAGTAAATCCACTAGAGGAAAGTCTATTAAGAAGGTTTAAAATCTTAAAAACCAAAGAGTGATTTCTGGAATGAAAGCACTTAATGAATTGGTGTAAATTGTATATTTCTCTTGTAGAATGTCGGATATTTTTTCTATGCCAAATAAATCAGCAGTTATCTCCGCTGCGAAAACTGAACAGGAAGGATGGATTTTGAACGAAAAGACTGCGTTTTGGAAAACAGCAAATGAGACACTATCAGATGTTTTTGATCCATCTGTATATATTGCAATAGAATTATTATAGTGATGCCTATGTTCATAAAAAATGTGTCTATAAATAGAATCTGAAGTGTCAGATTTTGTAAACCCTTTAAATGGATTTAGGTATTGTATATTGGGAATTATCCTTGGAGGAAAACTATTGTCCAGTTGGGGTGTTGCATGCAGGTGAAGTAGGTTTAGGTCCTTGAGAATGTTATGAATTCTAGTAAAATATAGAGGTATAAAAAATCTTCGTGCTTCCTGTATTCGAGTTAAGAATGGGCGGAGTTTAAAATTATGCAAAGGATGTTGTAGATTTCTGAACCCGTTAAAGGGCCATTTTTTTCTAGTCATATTATGTTAAAATATTTTTAGGCTTGAAATTAGAATAAGATTGGCAGTTTTGTCTGCTCTTTCGTTGCCCACAATTCCAACATGGGATGGTACCCAGCATAATAAAACATTAAAATCTCGAGATGCTAGTTCATTTAAAATATCCAAAACATTTAAAACCAGGGGATGATAATGAGATTGCGGATGGAAATGTTCAAGACTCTAACACACTAAGGGAGTCTGTGTAAATGATTAAATGCTTTTGAAGACTATCAGAAATTTCTTCCAGTGCACATAAAATGGCAGTTATCTCTGCTGTGAACACTGAGCAGAAAGAATTAATTTTAAAAGAAAACACATTATCTGGGAAAATAACCGAAAAAGATATACTATTTGCTGATTTGGATCCATCTGTATAAATTGGAATAAAGTCAAGATAATGCTACCTATGTTCAAGAAAGATTTGTTGATAAATGATATCCGATGTTTCAGAATTGGTAAAACTTGTAAAAGGGTCTAAATAATGAAAAACGGGAATTTTCCAAGGAGGGAACTTATTTTTCGGCTGCAGGGTTACGTTTAAAAAGAGTAGATTTAAATCTGCAAGAATATTATATACTCTCTTATGAAATACTGGAATGAAGGTTTGCCTAGCTTCGGCTGATCGAAGCAAGAAAGGGAGCAGTTCAAAACCATGAAATGGATGGTTTATATTCGATTTAATCCTAAAATAATAGTTCCGTGAAAGGCACTGTCTTCTAAATTCAAGAGCAGGTTCAAAACTATCAACATACAGGTTTTTGGTGGATGGAGTCCTGAAAACTCCTGTACATAAACGAAGAGCTGCGTGGTGAATTGGGTCCACAGAGTTTAAAGAGTATAATAACCTTGTAAATCTTAAGCATGGAGATTCTGTTAGCCCCCCCCCCTCTCCCCAAGCTGTAGTCAATAATACTTTCAGAATATTTAGAGACCTTTTACATTTTTTCCATAACTGCTGTATATGAGGCAGAAAGGTGAGCTTTTTGTCAAAGATAACACCTAGAAAAACGAATTTCATTGACAAATGGTATATTTTCTCCATTTAATTTTAGTTGAGGGTCAAAATGAATATTGCATTTATGATAGAAATGAACACAAGGGGTTTTCGATGTAGAAATAATAAAGCCATTATTGTTACACCATTCAATAATACTATTGATTGCAATCTGCAGTTGTATTTGGATAAAATTCACATTCTTTCATGTACAGGATATGTACAGGTCGTCAGCATTTAATGATCCTTTCAGAAACGGGGATAGTTGTTTTAAAATGTTATTTATTTTTACTATAAAGAGGGTTATGCTTAAAACGCTACCCTGGGGAACATTCTCCTCCTGAATAAAAAAAAATTTGAAAGCTCTGTTTCCACTCTGACCTGAAATTTTCTGTTTTAAAAGTTCTTTATAAAAATGGGAAGATTTCCTCTTAATCGGAGATCATGCAGCTCTTTTAAAATCTCATACGTCCAACTTCTGTCGTGCGCTTTTTTCAATATCAAAAAAGACGGCAACTAAATTTTTTTCTCTGTAGAAAAAAGAGACGAATATCAGTTTCAAGAGTCAGTGCTAGTGCAACCAAGCGATAGTGCAGCAACCTTTTCTAAGTTCACTCTGGGGTGGGTGTATCAATTCATTGTCTTCCAGATAATAAATTAATCAGTTATTTATCATTCTTTTCAATACTTACAAAGACAATTTGTCAAAGCTATCGGACGGTAGTTAGATGGGTTTGTCGGATCTTTGCCTGCTTTTAATAGAGGAGTAATTACTTGTTGTCAAATTGTAGGAAGGTGGTGTTCTCGCCAAATGCGATTGAATAGATGTAACAAATTCTTCTGTGACTCTATTGTTAGATGTTTGATCATGGTACAGGGGATGTTGTCTATTCTAATAAGTTTTATATTTCCTGTTTCTTTTGCATCTTATTCCAACTTGGAATCTGGCAACCCGATTTAAGTAGAATATGCTGTGTTTGCTTTAAGTATGGCATTTATACGTTACGTAATATCATCTCTTTGATGTACGGATTATTTGATCAATTTAAGTCTACGTCATCTGTAAATACTTTCATCAGTTTCTATCATCATTGTGTAAATAGCCTGATGAAGTTCTCTGTCGTATTGTGCAAAAATAAACTGATTCGAAACCGAAACTAGAGTTCCGAGTCATAACAAACTAGTGTCCGTGAGCTGGACATTGTATTCTGCATTACGTAATGAAGCAAAAATCGTCAAATTTACATTCTGGATATTATTTTGTTCAAGATAAACCAAGTAATTAATGATTTTGGGCTGCTTCTGTGTTATTTATATACGAAGTTCCGTTTTCGTGTAGAGTGTGGATTAAGTGAAGGATAGTGTGCTTCCGAATTTGTCGCCAATATTGCAACCCATCGGATCGCTCTTCTAGCAATCCTAATGCTGTTTTGTTTACTACTTTTTGCAATGGTTGAGTTTTACATAAACTACAACTATATTATGAAAAATGTTAAATTAAAAATATTAAAAAAGAATATCGATTAATGATTTTAATTTTGTTTTTTATTATTATTAAAAGTTTATTAAATAAAGAAAGTTGATCTTATAATATTTCCTTCTGTAATGGAATATTTCCTTCTGTAATGGACAGCTGTAATGGAATTCTTCGCAATTTTCGTAATTCTTTTGGTTTTCTAATGGTTGGTTCTCTTCATAATTTGCTATGTCGGGTGTATTTCGAACCTATAGAATGGATGAAGGGTTAGTTAAGTATATATATATATATATATATA
>JAPMOR010026535.1:178802-201439 GCA_026543865.1 Argiope aurantia | reverse complement strand
TTAGGAAAGGATGCTTGTTTGAAATTTTGTATTGAGAATGGTTTGATATCGAACCGGCAGAATGGATGAAGGGTTAGTGGAATATATATTTTTTACGAGTTGATGAAGTTGGGAAAAGGATGTTTGTTTGAAATTTTGTATGGAGAATGTTCCTTCTTTCTCCATTCTTTCTTTTCTTTTGGTTATGCACTGTTTCTGTTATCCACACAGTCCTTATGTTCAATGTGCTAGCGAAGCTACTAGGTTCCCGCTCCCGCTGCTAGCGAAGCCGTAGAATGGTTTTTTTTTAAGTTAAAAAATTCTGCCCGGTTCCCGGCATCTGTAGAAGGCAGTATGGAACAAAAAAACAATACTTATCAGTAAAAAGTCCTAATTATATGGCGGGAAACGGTAACCGTAACTGTTCCGCGGAAGTATTTGTTTATTTTGTCCGCCAACTTTATTGGCGGCTTGGCAATGTTGTCGCAGCAGGATGCACACTATAATTTACTTTTACCTAGAGTGTTTATGTTGAATTCATTTACGTTTATTATTAAGTAAAATGACAGTTCTTTGTTGACTGCGCGCTTTTCTCCATCCCGCCTGATCATGTGACTGAACGTAATCACGTAACACAATGTGTTGATGTGTATGTTTCTCTGTTCTGTGTTGTGTTGTAATAAAAGTGTGTGTCTATGGCTTGGTTATTTTGAGGAGTCATATAGTAGAGATAATTAACAAAATGGATGTGTTGTGTGAAGGGTTTTGGTCCGTATGACGAGTCTGGAGAAATATTTGCGACCTTTGGATTTTTTGAATAGCTAGTTTGGTTTTCGCTGGAATCAAAAGGACTGAGATGTGTGATAGAATTTATTACGGTGATATCCGGAAATATTTTTTTGAGAAGTAATGGGTTATAGAATTTCGGATAAAGAGATTAAGGTGATATATTCATAATTTGTGTGATTTAATTGTGGATCATTTTTTGTTTATGCGAAATTGGAGTTAATTTTGAATTTCAGATTTTGTTATGTAAGAAATAGTTTTGGTTTGTTGGTATTTGTTTATGAGAATTTATTTGCTTCGGATTAGGATTAGTAATTCCTGTCAGTGTATTTTGTTGTGCAATTTGTTATACATTTGAAAGTAGCATTTCTGATAAAGTTGGTTTCGGTTTCGATTTTGGAATTCATAGTGCAATTATAAATTATTAAAGGTGTCGTAGTTTCGATTTGAAAATTTTCCTTGTGATTGCAAAATTAGAGGTACAAAAAGGTATAGTTTGCAAGAAGTTGAATGTAAATGTTATTTTCATGTATATCAATCATGGCGTTGAGTTCAAGAAAGAGGAGTTGCGGATTATCGCGGAAGAGTTAGGGGTTTCCATTCCTGATAATGTTAAAGTAATTCAGTTGAGAGAGACAATTGAGAAAAGTGAAGTATTTAAAACACAAACTGAAGTAGTCCATGGACTAGTAGAGATCAAGTAATAGTCAATACTCAGGCAAAACTAGTGCAAAGAAAATAAAAATAAAAAATAGAAAATGATTTCAAGTTAGAACTAGAAAAGTTAAAATTGAGTTAAACAGAGAAAGAAATAGAGTTAGCAAATGCTAAAAATGTCATTAAATATTATACAAAGTACTGAAATCGTGGATTCAGTTCATCAACTGTTGAATTAGAAAACTGTGAATCAACTGTTGAATTAGCTTGATAAAAAGTATTAAAACATTAACCATTCCCGTACCTTGTAAATCGGAATCCTTTAATTTATTTTTCAACTCTTTGGAAAAAGCATTCCAAAACAAAAATGTTTCAGAAAATTTGAAAGCAGAAATTCTGCTGAATATTTTGGGTGAAAAAGTCAGTAATTAGCTAGTTTATATTAATCAAGAAGATTTAAATGATTGTAAGAAAATTAAAACTTTAATTATAAAAGAATTTGAGCTCACCCCTCAGGAATGTTTAAATAATTTTAAATAAGCTCAAAAATCGCCATCGGAGAGTTTTGTTCAATTTGCATTCAGATTAAGTGCATCTTTTGACAAGGATTTCCAATCACTATGCGAGCTTATTGTTTCCGATAGAATATTCGAAACTCTTGATCGAGAATAAATGACTCACATTGCGGTAAAACAAGGTGAAAGTTATTTTAAACCTTATGAGTTCGGCTGGGAGTGTGACATTTTCTTATCGAAAAGTAAATGCAAAAGTAAGATAAACTATAAGATCGTAGCAGGGGAAACAAAACGATTTATGGGAAATAAATCGCAAAAATTACTAAATTGGCTTTCTAAAGTTTTTGTGTCAGAAATAAAAAAATTCTAGGTGTGTTATGTGTAAGAATAGTGCCAATCATCCTCTTTATAACTGCCCCCAGTTGAAGAAACTTTCTGTTTGGGAAAGAGTAGATGTAGTGAAACGGAATGATCTGTGTTTCTGTTGCTTGTTATCACATGAAATTCATGATTGTCGCTCTGATATAAATTGTTTTTGCGGCAAATCTCATAATCGAATGCTACATTATATAAATTATAATTCTAGTTCACCGTCTGAAAGTATTGCGATTTCGAGAACCAGTCCATAACCAGGATGTAGTACAGAGCCAAACGGTAAAAGAAACAGCGGCCAATACCCAGTCTAAGATAGTTGCGACGAGTTTTCAAAAGAGCCAAAGTAAAAATGTCTGTCTTAGTGTATGTCTGTCAGTGCATTGGTTAAAAATAAATATTCAGAGTTTGTGGAGTTTCGATGTTTATTGGACGTAGGAAGTCAATCTTGTTTGTGTACGAAAGCTTGCGCAGAATGACTTCAATTAAGATTGGAAAGAATAAATACGTCTCAAGTTTCAATGACGCTACTATGGTGGTTAATAATTGTTTGAGAACAACTGTTGCAAACAAGGATAGGAGCTTTCAGCGAGAATTGTCGATGTTAGTGGTCAACAAAATTACTGATGTTACCCCCAACAAAGTAATTAATGTAAGTATGGAGGTATTGGGGCTTTCATCCCTGGCTGATCCTGGTTTTAATATCCCAGGAAAGAAAGACTTACTTTTAGTAGCTAAAGTATTTATGAATTGTTGAGACTTGGACAATTCCGTGTTTTGAATTCATCATTGTTGTTGCAGAATACAGTTTTCGATTATGTAGTCAGTGGTAGTGTAGATGAGGTGAAAGAGAACAAAGTTCATTGTGGATTGATTTTAGATGTTGATTTGAATCGTGCTATGAAAAAATTCTGGGAAGTTGAAAATGTAGATAATGAGGTCATTAAGAGTCAGGAGGCCTTGTTGTGTGGGAAGCATTTTGTGAAAACCCATAGGAGGAATGAGGAGGGTCGGTATGTGATCACAATGCCTTTGAAAGAGGACCCCTGTTGCTGGGGACATTGAAATGGCATTGCGGTGAAAAGACTTAATTCGTTGTGGAATCGTTTGTCGAAGGATTCAGATTACTTGCCGTTATATTTAGATTTTATGAGAGAACACGAGGAGTTAGGTAACATGGAGGAAGGTGATGAGACAACTGAACCATCTTCTTCTTATTATATACCACACCATAGAATCCTTCGTTCAGAAAAGTCAACCACTGAACTTCGTGTAGTTTTTAATGCATCGTCTCCTACAGCTAACGGCAAGAGCTTAAATGACATTCTGATGAAAGGATAAGTTGTTGAGGACGTATTCATGAATTTTACCGGTTTTCGGCGACACAAACTTGCCTTTAAACGCCGTTATAGAAAAGATGTATCGGCAAATACTCATCGAATCAGATCAATGCGATCTTCTGATAACTCTATGGAAATCAAATTTTGACCATGAGCCTAACACGTATGAGTTGAAAACCGTAACTTATGGGACGTCTTGCTCTCCTTTTCTTGCCATAAGAACTCTTAAACAATTGGCCATCGATCAGAATTCCAGATTTCCCTTGACGTCTGAAATTCTACCGCATGACATAATCAGTGGTTCTTCAACGCTAGAGGGTGCCAAGGAGTTACAGTGTCAACTTATTGAAGTTATGCAGTCAGTGGGACTGAAATTACATAAGTGGCATACTAATTTTGATAATGAATCAAGGCCATCAGAAGTTAGTTATAAATTTGATAAAGAATAGGGAACAAAAACATTGGGAGTTCTATGGAACTTTCAGGAAGATTGTTTTGCTTTTCGAGTAGATGTCAAGCCGAAACAGTTGTATACTAAAAGAGAATTATTGTCAACTATTGCCCGAATATTTCACCTACTTGGCCTTCTGGGTCCGGTGATAGCTAACGCCAAAATGCTCATGCAAGAACTAAGGCGTATAAGCATCAATTGGAATGATGTTTTGTCTAAATTAGAATATCGAGAATTGCATCGTTTTTTAATTGCTCTTAAAGCCTTAAATGAAATTTTGATTAACAGACGATTAGTCCTTGATCAACCAACGAGTGTAGAGCTTCGTGGCTTTGCAGACACTTCAGAACGTTGCTATGGAGCAGTGGTGTACTGCAAATCAGGTGATGCACAAGGAAATACTATGATCAAATTAGTTGCTAGCAAATCCAGAGTAGCACCGATTAAAAGCTTGACGATTCCCCGGCTAGAATTGAACGCCGCAGTCTTTTAGTCAAACTTTATGAAAAAAGTGAGGGTAGCAATCAAAACAACAATTAATAGTGTCTACCATTGGTCGGATTCGACTATTGTGCTTTCTTGGCACCAGAAACCACCAAATAGACTTAAAACAGTTCGTCCAAAGCAGAGTAGCGAAGATTCAAGAAAATACTAGTACTAAACAGTGGCATGATGTATCGTCAGAGCAAAATCTGGCTGACATCTTATCTCGAGGTATAGACCCCGAGAAACTTGTGACTTATGGTGGAATGGACCTGAATTTCTTGCTGACAATAACTACCCTAATCATCCAGTTCTTCTATCAGAAACTAATGAAGAGTTCAATGCTAAAATTAAGAACAATTCTAAAAACTTTAAAATTTTTAATATTACAGAAGGACATTTAATGTATGAATTAATTAAGCTTAGTAATAATTTTATGTCTATTTTGCGTATTCTTAGTTACATTTTTATGTTTAGTGACAACCCCGAAATCCACTCTCGTGTACTACAGGTCCTCTCAGCAGCAGTGAGTTGAAAAAAGCTGAGAATTTCTTGGTTAAAGTGGTGCAGCATCAAGAATTTGTTGCAGATATTCAAAACCTGCAACTCAAAGGATTCGTTTCTCCAAACAGTAAGTTAAAAAGCCGCAACCCGATTTTGGATGATGATGGTATTTTGAGGGTTGGAGGGTGGCTAGAAAATTCAAATTTAAGTTTTGTATCAAAATACCCAGCAATCTTGCCAAAAGTTAATAAATTTACTATGATTATTTTAGAGTATTATCACAAGAAGCATTTGCATGTCGGTGCTTCGAATTTATTATGTATTGTTCGAGAAAGTTTTGGCCACTAAGTGGTCGTACAATTTGTCGTAAGATAATTTATCAGTGTATTCCGTGTTTCAAATCAAAACCCATAATGTCTAGTCAATTAATGGGCAATCTACCTAAAGACAGAGTTTTAGCTGATTTTCCTTTTAATTGCACCGGTGTTGACCTTTGTGGTCCATTCATGATTAAATATAATAATCAACGAAAGAGTACATTACATAAAGTGTATGTATGTGTATTTGTGTGTTTCGTAACAAGGGCGACTCATTTAGAGATTTTGTCAGACTTGACATCTGAGTGTTTTATAGCCTCTTTAAAAAGATTCATTGCATGAAGAGGCAAGTGTGCAAAGTTATACTCCGGCAATGCAACACATTTTAAAGGTGCCAATAACATAATTAAAAAGTTCCTTGAGTTAATGGAAAATTCCGAGGAAATTCTGGCTGATTATTTGTCGATAGAAGTAATAGATTGGAAATTCAGCCCTCCCAGGGCACCTCATTTTGGTGGCCTTTGGGAGGCTGCTGTCAAATAGGTCAAATTTCATTTCATTAGAGTTTCGAGGGGAGCTAATTTAACTTTTGTGGAATTTCTAACATTAACAATCCAAATAGAGTCAATCTTGAATTCGCGCCCACTCTACTCATTATCAGCCAATGCAGATGCTTTTGGAGTTTTGATACCTGCTCATTTCCTGCTTAATAGACCAATGAATTCGATTATCGAACCTGATTTAACCAGTTTTAAGGAATATCAACTTAAAAAAGGGCAAAGAATTACTAAATTAGTGCAACAATTTTATAAAAAATGGAACCTAAATTACCTGAACGAATTGCAACAAAGAAATAAATGGGTATTCGAGAAAGAAAATGTTCATGTGGGAGATCTCGTGTTGTTGATAGAAGGCAATTTGCCTAATCACAAATGGGCTGTGGGTAGAATTAAAGAAATTTATTATGGGGTAGAGAAAAAAAATCGGAGTGGTTCAGATAAAACCCAATTTGACACGTTTAAAAGGGCTGTGACTAAAATATGTGTATTACCCATGCAAAAAAAAATGACTTTCTTGTAAATATATTTGTGCATAATATGTGAATACATTGAATCATTATTGATTGTTGTTAAAATAACCATATTGCGTTCTTGCTGTATGTTACTTGTGTTTAGTTGAATGTTTAAAACATATCAAAGTAGGGAGAATGGTTGGTTGGTTAATTCAGGTTTAATGGCGCAAGAGCCAAAGGTAGGCTATGCACGTAGGGAGAATGTTCGCGCGCTTCTCTCCATTCATGTGACTGAATGTAATCACGTGACGCAATGTGTTGATGTATATGTTTCTCTGTTCTGTGTTGTGTTGTAATAAAAGTGTGTGTCTAGCATGGATTGGTTATATGGAGTAATATAGTAGAGATAATAAAATGGATGTGGTGTGAGGAGTAAATAATATGGCCTGTCGATGTGTTGTGTGAGGAGTTAACAATGACTCTGGATTCGGAATAAGCAGAGATTGAAGCTTAAGTGAAGACTGAGCAAGCGAAATTAGAAACTAAATTACGGAATGGAAGAACTAATCTACGCCGCCTTTTTACTATATCGGCAAATACATTCGATGATTTGATTTGATTGTTTTTTTATGGCGAAAGGGCCAATACTGGCCAAGCAGTGCCAAACTCGAGTTAACTTAAAATACAAAAAATATACTCATTACAGTAAGGGGATGTAAAGTTAAAATAACAAAGTGAAAATAGAATTTTAGATATTATGCATGAAATTGATGTCGAGTAAAAATGGAAATACATTAATATGGAGTGGTTCGCCAGTTATATCTTTCAAATTTGGATAATCACTGCCGAAATATTTTATTCTTAGAAAACGGTATTTAGGACATTCACATATGATATGCCGAACTGAAATTATAGTATTACATTTTGCACAAATTGGAGCTGTGTCTGAATGAAGTAAATGTTTGTGAGTGAAATGAGTATGACCTATGCGAAGCCTTGTTAACACAACACTCATTCTACGGTTGAGAGAGTCATTCTTCAAGCCAGAAATAAATGGTTGGATGGAATGCAATTTATTATCAAATTGCGAGTCCCAAGTACTCTGCCGAATACAAAGCGAACATTGCTTTAAAATTTGATTTAAGTCTTGAAATGGAACAAAGGTTTCTTCATCTGAATGAGCTGTTTTTGCGGCAACATCAGCTTGAATTCAACAAAATAGAATATTAAAATTACGATCCAGCAATTTAAAATATAGTTTTACTGCACTGTGCACCAAAGGATGGCTTTGTCTGGATGAGTTCAAAATTACTTCAATTGAACTTTTTGAATCGGTATATATGATCCAGTCTTTCTTTGATAATAGCCTTATCACTCTTAAAGCAGTGTAAATGGCAAAAATCTGCGAGGTAAAAACAGAACAATGCTTGTTTAGCTTCCTGGAAAGTACAATGTGGTCAAATATTACAGCTGAGCCAACATGGTCTCCAATTTTGGAACCATCTGTAAAAGCAGTGCCGTATTTTTCAAACGATTGCCTATGATCACAAAAAATTTGTATGTAAGCAGATGGCGTAGTTGTATATTTTGGCAGCTTATTAAAATCATCGATAGTAAGAATGCTTTTGCATGTCCAAGGGGGAACTTCGTCTTCTTTAGTTAAAATGTCATTGTTCTTTAGGTTAAAACTATCTAAAAGAGGGCGGATTCTAAAACCAAATGATGGAATAAATGAAACATTTTTCTTGTATAACGATCCGTAAATTGGATTCACGCTTCAGTCATATAAAGGGTGTGATGGATTCTGATTTATTTTTAAAAAGTATTTGAGAGAAAATCTCTGGCGTCGTAATTGTAAACCTCGTTCTTTTGTTATTATGTATAAGCTTTGAACAGGAGAAGTTCTAAAAGCCCCTGATGGAAGTCAGAGCCCCTGATGATGTATTGCGTCAAGCTGTTGCAAAATAGACTTTGTTGCTGAGTCGTAAATCAAGATACCATAGTCTATTTTGATAAAATCACACTTTTGTAAATTTTTAATAGAGTTGAAGAGAGTATTTGAGAAAACTTTAAGAATATTGAAAGACTGGGCACATTTTTCCTTTAGATAAAGAGTATGAGAACGAAATGTTAGTTTAAAATCAAATAAGAGGCCTAAAATTTAACGACCGACACAACGGGAATGGATATGCCTTTTAACTGAATTTCTGGGTCGGGTGCAAGCCACGAACTCGACAAAAATTAGTGCATTTTGTTTTTTGAGTAGAAAGAACGAAACCATTTTTATCAGACCATTCCGTAGATTTGACAACAGCTTGCAATTGTTGTTCGATAAAGGGCATGTGACTACTTGAGCAATGGATTTGAAAATCGTCGTCAAATAATGACCCATGAACATGTGGTGGAAACTTTTCCATAATTCCATTAATTTTAATAATAAATAAAAAACACTTAAAATACTACCTTGCGGTACCCCTTCATTTTGAATAAAATCATCAGATAAAACATCATTAATACGAACGTTAAAAATTTTTTTCTGAAGAAATTTTTGAATAAAATTTGGCAATTTTCCACGAAAACCCATATTATGTAAATCTTTTTAAATGCCATGCCGGCAAGTACGATCATATGCTTTCTTCATGTCGAAAAAAATAGATACTAGATGTTTTTTGTAATGAACGCTTCCCCGATGGCCGTTTCCAAGATTAGTATGTTATCTGAAGTACTACGACCATGTCTGAATCCACTCCGAAATTTAGAGAACAGTTTCTTCTCTTCTAGAACATGGATTAATCCAGCATTGATCATTCTTTCCAGAGTTTTACACAGGCAGCTGGTAAGGGCTATAGGCCTGTAGCTCGATGGAAGCTTTGAATTTTTACCAGGTTTTAGAATGGGAATAATCGTTGCTCGATTCCAGGACATTGGGAAAACATGCTCATTCCATATTCTATTGAATAAAATTAGAAGCGAATTTAACGAATTGGAACTCGAATTTCTTATCATGTCATGATGAATGCCATCAGGTCCAGGTGCTGTAGGATGCGAGTTCTGCAATGCTCGCTTAAATTCATGTAGCTGAAAATCAGCATTATAAGCATATGACGCTAAAATATTAAAATCGATTTTTCTTTTTTCTTGTTTTTTATAGGTAATAAAACTTTGAGGATACGGTTCTTCACTGGATACATTAGCAAAAGCTGTACCCAATGTATTCGCTATATCTTTTGTATCAGTGATGGAATTTCCATTGCTGTGTAAGAATAAAAGTTTCTGATATGATTTATTGTTCCCTAAAATTTTCCTATCTTTTTCCCACCTGCGCTTGGAAGACAAATGTCCGTGGATGGAGCTAACATATTTTTGGAAGGAGTTATATTGACTCTGTCGTCTAATTCTTCTAAAAAAGGATTTAGACTTTTTAAAGGCAATAAAATTTCGGGTGGTAGGATACCTCCTGAATTTATCCCAAGTCTTTCTTTGTGTTTTTTTAGCAGCAGCGCATTTTTCATTCCACCAGGGTTTGTAAAACCTTAGCAGATTTCCAAAGGATTTCGGAATGGCTATTTCTGCAGCTTTTATCAGTATTTGGCTGTTTTACTATATCTTCTGTAAGTTCGGAATGAGACCTAGAAAGTCACCAGTTGGCTTTGTCAAAGATAAAACGCACAGGTCTTCTGGGAAGGCTAACATCATATTTTGAATATTTTAAAATAAGGGGAAAATGGTCAATTTTGAATAGATGGTCTGAAACTGAGAAATCTCATTGAGGTACAAGTGAAGGTGAGCAAATGGCAAGATTAATGGTGTGAAAAGTTTTATTTGCCTGATGAAAGTAAGTAATATTTGAATCATTTAAAAGACAAAGAGAAGGGTCATCGATGAGTTTTTCGATCTGTCGAAATCTTGCATTTGTATCTGTGTTAAACCAAAGCGTATTATGCCCATTAAAATCTCCAAGAATAATAAAGGGAGCTGGTAACTGTTTGATAAGATCATTAAGATCTTTCTGGGGAATGGTGTCATTAGGCGGAAGATATACAATGCAGACGGCAATTACAGATGTGATCTGAATTTGTACAGCTACAGCCTGCGGTGGAGAAGGAATATTAATATTCTTGGACGGAAAACAGCTGGGTATGAAAATGGCGACACCTCCAGAAGCACGAGGATTTTGTAAATAATCTTTTCTATTTATTTTATAATTTTTTATTCTCACATCAGTCATAGGGTTGAGATGCGGTTCTTGGATCCCTAAGCAAATTGGTTGACATTTATTCAAAATAGATTTGATATCATCAGAATGGGTGCGGTAGCCATTACAGTTCCAAGAGATTAAATGTATAACCATTATTTGGGTTTTTTTTTTAAATTTTGATTTAAAATGTTCGGATGTCATGCGAGTAGAATCAGAATTAACTTTGTCCTCATCCTTGCTACTTATAGAATCGTCTGATGAGTGAATTTTCAGTTGTTCTTCTTTTTCCTCGATTTGATGTTTTTTATTTTCTTTTTCAAGATGTTGACGAGCTTTTACTTTATTCAAAATTTTTTCCGCTTAACTTTTTAAGAAAGCTGGGAGGAATTTTCTTCATGCGATCTTTTTATCTCAAGAAGTGCGAGCCAATCACTTCTTTTTACTATTACAAGATCTGGGTTGATATTTGCAGGTGTGACAAGATTATTAACAGTCGGTTTAGGTATTGGCTGCGAATTTCGTTCAGTTATTGAGTTTAATTCAGCAGAATACGAGAGACCTGGTTTGGGTGTTCTGTCTGTTACTATTTTTCGAGCTTCTGGAAAAGGTATGTTTTTTGTGATTTTAACTGTTTGTATTTCTTTTTCTTCTTTATAACGTGGGAATAATCGGAAGTATGCTGGATTGTCACCGCTACAATTGAAATATTTTGATGTTGTCGAAGTGCAATTGTTACTATTATGATCAGGAAGGGAGCATCGAGTACAAATTTCTTTGTCTCTCCTGCATGCCGTTATGGTGTGTCCAAATTTCTGACATTTGAAACATCGGATGGGATTCGGTATGTATGGTTTAACAGAACAGTTTAAATAAGCTATTTTCACATATTTTGGTAAAACATGAGTGTTCAATGTTAAGAAAGGTGCTTTGTTGGCAAGATTTAATTGTTCTTTTTTAAATCGTAATTCTACAAACAGCTATTACATTTTGTTCTTTGAGGCAATTTAGGATGTCTTCCTCAAGGTCTGTCTGAAATTCTCGTTTTGATATAACGCCTCTGGAATGATTTAAAGATCGATGGGCTGCAACAGTGACTTGGGTTTCCCCTATCATTTTTAGTTTTTCAATGTTTTCTGATTGCTGTTTATTTTTCACTTCTATAAGAAGGTTACCATTAAATAATTTTTTTATATTGCTAACTTCTCCCATGAGACTAGTTATACACTTGTGAATAACAATTGGCGAAACAAATTTCAATGAACTTTTCTCAGTACTTATAACAGAAAAAGTATTACAATGGTTAGAAACAGTAGAAGCCATGTGACTTAGAGAAGGATTCGGGCCCGACGGCACCGGCCACCACGGAGCCCAACAAGGGATAGCAGCCACCGGCTCCAAACATTCCCAGCCACGGCGCTTACCATGATGCTAGCCGGAACCTATACGCTGAGAGTTACCCCCGGGGACAGTGACCACCCTTAACGCCAAGCCCAAGTGACCCCTTCGCCTGATCCCCTTGAGCAGCCCAGTCAAATATCTGGGATACGGGCCGATTGATACATCAGGTACCGAAATGTACTACCCGTCTAAGGGTCACCACGCACGGCGAACACGTGGGGTTTTTGACTGTCCATGATAAGCAAGAAGCAAACATAGTGGCGACAGCTTCTCATGGAGAGCTCCCTCGCTTACCGTCGAGGGATGGAAGAATGAAGAAAACAGAAGGGGGGATTTAAAGAGAGAAGGGGGAAAAGAAGAGAAAAGGGATAGGGGAGAGTAGGAAGAGAGAAGAAAGTGTAAAGATCCCTGGGTACCTCGGGATTGAAACACCCGTACCCACCTAAAGAAGGTGAGCCTCTGAGGGGACATTCGATGAAATTCATCGTAAAGTCGATCATAAAAAAGATATTCAATATAGCAAAGTTATTGAGAAGGTGGAATGTTTATTTAAAGTTGATGAAGAAATTAAAGAGTTGATTGATTATACTGATGAAGATTATGGTGCGATAGAATCTTATAGAGACAGATTTACAGAAATAAGAATAGTTTACGAAAAACATTATAGTCAACATGCTATAAGTAACTGTGGTTTCAAATAAATGTTCCTCTTATAATTTGAAACTACCGAAATTACGTTTGAAGGAATATGATCTCATTCCCATATCATGGGTTGCTTTTTGGGGACAATTTTGTATGATTCATGAAGATGACAGCATAAAGGAAGAAGACAAGTTTCAATATTTGTTATCATCACTAAAACCAAAAACGAAAGCACGCGATATTGTTGCAAGCTACGCACCATTCAAAGATAATTCAAAAGTTATCGACCATTTAAAGTCCCGATTCGGTAGAAAAGATTTATTGATGGAAGTTTATAAACGGGATCTTTTACAATCATGCAACAAATCAAACATCAAGCTAACTGATTTATATGATAAACTCGTATTGAATAGTTTTAGAAACAATAGGTTTGACAACGTCCAATTATGCAACGATGTTGTATCCTGTTATGAAATCATGTCTTCCAGCAGACATTCTGAAGGCTTGGGATAGATTTAAACTCAATAGAGAAGTCAAAGAAGAGGATCCTGTTTTCATAAAGGAGAAGGTTTTGGAAAATCTGATATCCTTCTTACGTCATGAAGTAGAAAGAGAAAACATCGTGTTTTAGCAGGATCTTCATTTGGAAGTGGGATAAAACGAAAGGATTCTCATAAATCAGTTCAGCGAGATGAACCTACGGCTGCAAATACTACCTCAGGAAAAAGTTGCGTTTTCTGTTACCGTTCTCATCCAAGTCAGGACTGTCAGAAATTATCGAATATGAATTATGAGGACAGAAAATTACAAGTTATACACAAAAGATGCTGCCTAGTTTGCCTCAAGCCTGGTCATATGGCCAAAAAATGCCACAGTAGTGTAAAATGTTTGATTTGTAAAAGGAGGTACTATGCGTTGCTTTGTCCAGATCTACACAAAGGTGATAAGGGTTCCTCAAAGAACAAAACACCATATGAAGAGAAAAATTCGACAAAAGTCTTGTTAACAAATCTTCCCTCGGAGCGTGAAATATACCTAAAAACAATAAAAGTCAGACTTCGGCACAAGAGTAAAGAAATTTGTGTCAGAGCATTAATGGATGATGGATCTCATCTTTCGTATATTGAGAAGGCTTTGTCAAATTGCAGAGTTGAATCTTTCTTCCTCTGGAAAGGAAGTGTTAGGAAGGACTATTGGAGGACTACTCAAGGACTGTTTGGAGGTGGCATTTCTCCTGCAACAGAGCACGGTAGATTTAGAGTAACTGTTTCAAGTTTCGATCGTAAATATTATACTTCAGTATCTCTCCTTGATCAACCAAAAACTTGCTCTACATTACCTAGGATACGTGTTGAAAATTTACTGGCTGAATTTGCTTCTCGAGGTATTAAGCTGACAGATGTTGGAAAGGATACACGACCTGTAAGAGTTCTTCTAGGAGCTGACGTATTAGGCAGCATTTTGACCGGAAGGATTGAGATGTTTACATCTGGAGTGTCAGCCTTAGAGACTTTATTTGGTTGGGCAAATTTAGTACTAGGGAGTAAAAGGCAAGTAGTTAACATGGACACGTTAACCTTACAAAACATCGAGTTACCGAAGATTTTTGATTTAAACGTTTTGAATATCAAAGATCCAATTGAAAGAAAAAACAAGACTCTTCTTGATGAAGAGACTATGACCCATTTCCGGGAAACCTTAAAGATCCGTGAAGATGGGAGATATGAAGTAGCTTTACCTTGGTTGTCTGGCCATCCACCTGTTTATGATAAACACGATGTTGCTGTATCTAGACTACGTTCAGTAACAAAACGTTTACTGAAAGAAAATATCTACGAGATCTATGATGATGTTTAGAGACAATGGCAAAGGGAAGGCAAAATAGAAACTATACCAGATGATGGAATTTCGAATCCAGGTCATTATCTTCCTGAAAGGCCCGTCCTCAAATCTTCGAGTGCTACAACTAAAGTACGACCTGTTTTTGATGCCTCTTTCAAACGACCTGGATATGCTTCTCTAAATGAATGTTTAATTGTTCGACCTAGTCTTTCAGAGAAGATTCCCCACTTCTGTTAAGGTTTCGAACTGATGTCATAGGAATGATTGCAGATATCACTCCTCTCAAGTCTTTTTACAGTTGAGTGTCAGACTAAGGGATCGTGATTTTTTGAGATTCTTGAGGTGGAATACCAAAGACATATCGAAATTAGAATTTTTAGATATTGCCGAGTTGTCTTCGGAGTGACGTCAAACCCATTTCTGTTGAATGCTAGTATACGTCATCTTTTAAATTCAACATTATTGCAAACTGAATTTCTTTAACTGGCTGTGGAAAAACTTAAGAAAGGATTCTATATAGACAATCTAACAACCAACGTTGAAAGTCTAGAAGAAATAAGAGTTTAAGATTCAAACAATGAAGATAATGAATGCTGCTTCATTTGAATTAAGATGTTGGGCCCAAATTGGCATTCAAAATAAAGAAAGTCAAAATTTACTTGGCCTTAAATGGATACAAAGAGCGATGAGCTTTATTGTGTTAATCCCAAAATTTATAAGGAACTTAACGAAACTGTTTCCGAGAGAAAATTACTCTCTATTATTAACAGTATATACGATCCATTGGGTTTCACATCACCTGCAACACTACTGCCAAAATTGCTACTGCAAGATGTTTGACGTAATAAGTTGGATTGGGATGAAGACCTGCCAGCCGTTATCAGCGATGGCCGAAGCATCTAGATCTTGTAGAATATCGTAGAATTCCTCGTAAGATATTGCATGGGAATATTGAAAAGGTCACCTTACACATATTTACAGATACTGCAGTTCATGGGTATGCCTGTTACGTCTTTCTACGTTGTGAAGAAAACGAATATGTCAAAGTATCATTCATTTTAGCAAAGGCTAGAGTAGCAAAGACCAACAATTCCGCGACTAGAGCTTTTAGGATCTGCCATTGGAGCTAGAATTGCTTATATTGTACTAAACACTTTGAATTTGCCTTTGAAGACATATTTTTTGGACAGATTCCATGATAGTTTTAGGATGGATTTGCAGAATCGATGGTGGGACGAACCAAAATGGCTTTAAAAACTTCCAGAATTTT
Source organism: Argiope aurantia (assembly GCA_026543865.1). Lineage (NCBI taxonomy): Eukaryota > Metazoa > Arthropoda > Arachnida > Araneae > Araneidae > Argiope > Argiope aurantia. The sequence goes on along the minus strand of JAPMOR010026535.1, from coordinate 185,673 downwards.
GGCCGTATACGGTTTATCCGCTTGAGAGCTTGGGTATTAAGATTTTGTCAAAACATCAGAGTAAATTCTCCAGAACTGACAAAACAGCTATCACATGAAGAAATTCAACGATCCGAGGAAGCTCTGATACGAATAATACAATCAGGATGGTCAGTGGAAATAAGGGAGAAGTTCTCTCAAACAATACAATTTTATGAAGAAAATAGAATTCTGAAGGTACATTCAAGGCTTATCCTAGAGCAAGATCCGGAGGAATTTGTACGACCCACAGTTTTGCCAGATCACCCCATTGTAAGAAGAATGATAGATTATACTCATAAAACACTTCACCATGCTGGTGTGCAAACTACTCTGTCTCATCTACGTGAGCGATGTTGGATAACTCGGGGCCAGAGGATTATTAAAAAAGCTCTTCAAAAGTGTGTAACATGCAAGAGGTATGCATCAAAGTCGGTTTACCTACCAATCGGTTACCAGTCAAACTACCAATCGGTCCAACTCCACTTCCTGTTGATAGAATCAGTCATGTTTCTGCAATTGAAGTAACTGGAGCTGATCTAGCAGGTCTTGTCAATTTGAAAGGAAGTCAGAAAGCGTGAATAGTGCTATTCACTTAGAATTAGTGACATCCCTGTCGAAGAAAGCCTTTATGAAAGCTATGAGACGATTATTTTGCTAGAAGAGGGTGTAGTTCTATTATGTATACAGATAACGGGACCAACTTCGCGAGAACTTCAAGAGCTCTCAACACTCTCAATTGGCAAGAAATAATAGCTAAATGTGCCATTCAAAAGATAAAAGGGCATTTCAATCCCCCAACCGCGCCATGGTCACGACCTTCGTAATACAAGGCCTCACAACTCCCAACGCTTTCATCTCGTGACGTCATGAGGTTGGATGAATTGGATGAGGTTAGAAAATTCTGAAGGCAAGTGGTGTAAAAGGGTGTGGTTAGTCACGGTAGTAGTTATCGTAGTGAAGAACGGGGAATGTGTTATTGGCTTTGTTTGAAAGTTTTCTGATCTTTTTGCATATTAATTTTAATTTATCGTAATGAAGATGCCTAGTGCGTGTTGTGCTCCCAATTGTAAAAGTAATTACACAAAAAATAGCTTCAATGTTTCTGTACTTTCGTTTCCAAGTGATTAAAACACTAGAAGAGCATGGATCTGTGCAATAAAGAGGGACAATTTCGTACCAAATAAATATTGTAAGGTAAGTTTGATTTTTTTGGTATAATTTTTAGTTAATTCTTTTAAATTGCGAAACATTTAAAATTATGTATAACTTTCATTTATCTTCTGTCATTTTTGTTTGCTCTGCATTTAGTTGCTTATGCTTCCAATTACTTTGGTATTGTTTGCTTGAGCTAAATAAAAAACTTCTTTGTTTTATTGTTACTTCTCATAGTCTTTTTCCTAATATTTAAAATGTTTTGTTTCTGTATGTTTTTAATTATACTTCATACATATTTTTTAAAATCTGATTTAGGCCTAATATTTGTTGCTAGCATTTAAGTCTGTGCTAAACATTTTCAAGAAAATCAGTTTTTAACAGTTAAAGAAGTATTTAATACCAGTACAGAACTTATTCAAGTACTATTAGAGTGTAAAAGGCAATTTTTTTAGAAATTTTTAATAATTATCACCAAAATTTTATAAAGTACTTAAGTGATTTATTGTTATTATGCTCTTATAAAAAGTTTAAAATCATCTTATGAATAATAAAACAATTTTTAATTATATATATCATGACTATAGATTGTAGCAGATTAAACTTATATATTTTATTCTAAAATATTATGTAAAAAAGTTAGATATAGTTGTAAAAACAATATGAATTGCATGCTGATATAGGTTTAAAAATGTAGTTTTTATTTGTTTATCTATAAATCGTCAGATTATATATAAAACAATTAATATTTATTATTATTTTTAAATATCATTAGTTATACACAATCTTTAATTATAAATGAATACAATTTTTACAAAATATCTGAAACTGTTATTAAAAATGTAATGAAAAGTTACTGTTTTTAAATAAATTTTTCATTCCGTGTAAAATCAATTGATTAATTCATGAAGAATATTGTATTACTTGAATGGTAGTATAAATAATTACTATAGATATTCCAACATAATATTGAACTAGGTATTTATTTTGGATGAATGAATGTTTCCGTTGATTTTAAATTTTATTATTTAATACTCAATATGATTTTATTTAATGCTGTCCAACATACGTTAGCTTTTAGTTTATGTATTAAGAAAATATCTATTCTGTTTTTGATTTTAAGTTTTAATAAATTATTAATTTTTTTATCTAAAGAATTGCACTTTTTTCTAGGCTTGTACCTGATGCTGTACCTTCAATTTTCCCAAATTTACCCTCATACTTTTCCTCGGAATCAAAAGCAAGAAGAGAAACTCCAATGGATAGAGCAACACGTGAAAAAATGGGAAAACTTTAAATAGCAGTCACCAGGACATATCAAAAAGAGAGGAGATAGAAAAAAATCAACACTTTTTTGATTCAGTTTTAAAATTTAAAAACTTTAAATCAAATACATGGAGTATAATTAAAAAAGCAAACAAAATAATTTTTATTTGTCTAGGCACTTCTCAAGCTCCTAAGGTAAATCATTCTTTATTAATTTTTTCCAAATTAGAAGTAATTTGTAAGTTTGTATTTTAACTTTATTTTGAATTATAATTATTTTCATTTGTCTGTGTGAAATTTATAATAAAGTTGGAAAACAAAATGTATTTTGTTATTTTCTCTCTGTAAATAAAATGTTATGATTCAAATAGTATGTGGTTGTTTTTTTTTGTGTGTGTGTGTGTTTTTTTTACTGTTTCTACAGATTGAATTGAAAATTGTAAATGCATTGAAATGTAAAATCAGATATAATAAAAGCTAGTTTATTAAATTGTATGAATTACTAATATATTAAATGTAAACAATTCTTAATGTGAAAAAACAAGCTGTGAAAGTAATTATTTTTTATCAACAGAATTAGTTGGTGTAAAATTTAAATTTTATATTAAATACATTAATTTATTTGAAAGTTCATAAATAATTTGAGAAGTAAACAATTATATGTTAATTTATAAAATACATGTATTACCTGTCCCTACAATAAAAAAAATCATCAAAAGCTTTAAAAAGTATATTAGATTAATTTAATTTTAAGCTTTAGAAAATATTTTCAGGGAAAAAACACAACGATTTTTAATAAAATAAAAAATCTCCATTAAAACTAACAATAATACTCCAATGTATACATCTAATAAATTTACATTGCGATTTAAATGTTATTGAATGAAGTTTGAAAGTAGCTATAGAGGACCTTAAGATTTTTTACCATGCCTTTTCTTTTATTCACACAGGAGGAAAATAAATAATTTTGAATTTTATGCAAGATAAATGTCTTAATAATATTTTTAAGTGAATTTAAAATATACCTAAACATCAAGGAAGAAAGCGGGATTCTGCTCATGGCAGCCAATCATCCTACCCGTGTGACGTCACAAATAAGTTGTGAAGCCTTGTTTTACGAAGGTCGTGGCCATGATATGGACGTTAGCGGGAAAGAATGATTAAACCGCTTTTAAGAAAAGTTTTGGGTTGTGCTTGTGTCACTTACTAGGAAATAGTGACATTGCTATGTGAGTATGAAAGTGTAGTAAATGGACGTCCGCTCACATACATTTATGATGATCCCAATGAATTTAGAGTTACCAAACCTTCAGACTTCAGGTGTCCTCCTCCGAAAAACACGGCGTGGTTGGCGAGTTGGAGATTTTTGAAAATTGCACCAAGCAGGGGGTTAGACTTCGACCGTGCCGATTTTTCTTCCGTTCCAGACATTTTAAATGACTTTAACAAACGTACCTTAATTGCCAATCACTTGAGCAGAACTTACGGCATCCATACTGCTAACGGTTGAGCTTTCAAGATTGCAGTTCAAAGTCCACGGTCACCAGATATGGAGATGATGTATTGTGTATGGTTTATGTATCCATCTTGATGAAGCGATTTAGAAAAATACTAACTTTATTCACAACACGTTCACGCATATATATAACTATTTACATGAACACATAAATTAGATTCTCAGTTGACGCGCATCAAAAACGAAATATATGCAGTAAGAAAGTAAATTGACTACTCATGATTCGAAACACGAGTTGAGTTGTCTCCGGCATTCAAATCTGATTTTGTCCAGTACGATGAGTTGCCACCATAGGTTCTACAATGTTTAATAGGTGAAAATGACAAAAATGTAGGTTGTCCAAAAATTGTTGAAAATGTAAAAAATTCATTAAAAAATAACAACCAATGCTTCAACATTAAATTGATTAAAATTGAAAGAATGTTTTAAAATTGTTTTTTCATGTAGGTAATTTGATGATCCAGGGGGGGGTTGTAAATTACTAAAAACAAAAAAGTAGTAGTTTTTATCCCTTATCTGAAAAAATATTAAAACTTGAAGAAAAATAAAAAAATAAAATTGTAAGGAATTGTATACTCTTTAATTTGATATAAGCATGTAGTGTCAAAACTGAGGAGTTTTTGGAGTTTTTAAGATTTGAGGAGTTTTAAAAAACTTAAAGGGGCACCAGAATACATCGTGGCAATATTGGTACTGATCCTTGCAGTGGATGTTGCCAAATTCGAAAGATAAATTCACAGAGATGATAGTAGGCATTAAGGAGATGATAAATTACTGTTAGGGTGAAGCGAGTGAACTATTTTTCCTCACTTAAGAATATTTGTGTAATTATGCTTCTGGCTTCATTCCGGTGCATTCCTCCCGCGAACTGCCTAACATGACGCTGTGTGCGAAATCGACAATTTCTGTGTTCTTTTCTTTTCTATGTTTCATAAATGTGCTTTTTTCATGAACCATGCCGATATCTATTGAAAATTAACCACAAATTGGTAGCAGAGCGTGGTTCTGGTTCGTTAAAATTCTATGTGGACTAAAACGAAATTGTCAGCATGGACAGATTAAATGCGCCTGAGCTTAACGGAGCTAATTACTTTATTTGGGCATTAAAAGCACAGACAGCGCTGAGTTTGAAAAGATTGGATTCTGTGACATCCTGCGATTGAATGGAATGAAAAAAATTCTGACGCCGTTGCTTATATTAAGTTATCACTGTCATACGAACAGGCCCTACAGTTAGCAGCAGAGGAAAATCCAAAACTTCTTTGGAATAAAATAGAGTCAACATTCACGGGTCAAACGGGGAACCGTAAAATAGATGCCGGCAATGAAGCTCCAAATGAAAGGCAACGAATCGGCGAACGATTATGTTGCCAGAGCAAGAGGAATTGCTACGAGGTGTCATTCTTTAGGATTCGATGTCACACCTAAGGAGCTCGTTTACTATACAGTGCGCGGACTGAAAGGAAAATTCTCTTTAGTACGAGAAATTCTCAAAGCCCAACGTGACAAGTCAATTTCATAAAGTACTAGAAATTTTACGTGAAGAAGAAAATACCTGTTATTCGCCGACGAGTACTCGCGCTGAAGGAATCAATGCGGAAGTGTTTTACTCTAGAAAAAATAAAAGTTCAGGGGTAAGGCTCTGTTACATCTGCAGATGTGCAAATCTTATTACCAAGGACTGCTTTAAAAAAATAAAAATACTAGAAGTGTTAAAGCAAATACTGTGAGTAATAATCCTACAAATTTAACAATTACTAATGTTAGCTATGTTCCAGAACTAAGATATAATTTATTGTCAGTAACTTGTTTGATGGATAAGGGTTGTAAAATTAAATCGAATTATAATTGTATGTTGATTTTTGATAAAAATCATAATTTAGTTACCAAGGCATTTAAAAATAACAATAGATTAGAATTATATTTGGAACATTGTATAATTCAGAGTGTTATTTTTCTAAGCAATCCACTAGTAATTATGAAATTTGTCATTACAGATTATGTCATATAAATCATAAGTATATGCTTAAAATGATATAAATGATTTTAGATGTGAAACTTGTGATATAAGTAAGATAACCAGAAAAACTCATCCTAATATTGACGTAAATCAAAGTTATGAAATTCTTGAGTTGATTCATGCTGATCTGTGTGGTCCTATTCAACCTGAATCATTTGGTGATGCAAAATATTTCATGATATTGGTGGATGTTTTTTCTGGCATGTATTTTGCTTATTTCTTAAAAAAATAAAAATTACGTGTTTTCGCAATTTGAAGATAAATATGAAAAACTAATTGATAAAAGAATTAAAAAATTAAGAACTGATAATGGTTTATAATTTGTAAATGAACAACTTGATACTTACCTTGCTAATTCAGGGATATTTCATGAAAAGACTATTCTATACAATAAGGAAAATAACGGTAAAGCTGAAAGAACGAACCGCATCATTTTAGAAAGGGCTAGATCTTTATTATATGAAAGTGAGTTTCTATTTAAATTTTGGGCCGAAGTCATTAATTGTAGCACCCAAGTATTTAATGTAACCCCATGTAAAGGAAAAGAAAAAATACCTCTTGGAATTTGGTCAGGTAGAAAACTGAAATTAAATAATCTTAAAAAATTCGGTTATGTTGCTTATTTTCACCTTCCGAAAACAATGAGAAATAAATTTGAAGTTCCAGAAAGACTTGGTATATTAGTATTCTTGTATTCTAGAGAAAGAAGGGGTTATCGAATTTATGACATTAAAAGCCGAAGAGCAATGGTTGCTTAAAAGGTAGTACTTATTTGGGGAAAACGAAACTCGGGATGTTAATTCATTGCTTGAATCTTCTCCAACGACATGAAAGATAAATAAAAAAAAGAAAAAAGGTGAAATATCCAGTCTAGAAATTCCTGCCGAACCGACAGA
>JAPMOR010026535.1:164560-178792 GCA_026543865.1 Argiope aurantia | reverse complement strand
GTCAGTTGAGTTCCACACTCAAGTACCTACGTGACATTCTTTGGTGAAGATGCCGGGTACGATTCCAGTCAGCGTAGAAGCAGTCGCCTTAAAGGCCTTGAACCAGAATTTGGAGCTTATAATCCACCAACCAGAAAGACAAGGAAAATGCCTGTGGAACCGGAAACTAAACCGGTCTTCCTGACATCGGCACACCCCCAATACAGGAATCCCATCTTAAAATTCCAAAATCTGTTTTTTTAATGTGCAATTTTTTTGCATTTTTATCAAATTTTTAAAAATATGATTTGCAACAGCAGTTTTCATTGTTTAAATCAAAATCAATTTTCTTTTTTACCAAGTTCAAATAATTAATTCTCCCGTTGTTATTATATATCAGATGGCTTTCTTAATGAAGGATTTTTTAATCTTATGAAAAGGTAGTAAGCAATTATATAGCATATGATCCTTAGAATTATATTGAGAGAAAACTTAAGCATTCAGTCATTCTATTTCAAGGCTAAATTTATCATGCAAGATTTATTAACTATACACAAACTATAACATTTTAAAAACTTGTAGAAATAAATTTTTTATTTACAATGGGTTACAACTAAATTATTCGTTATTTCTTATTACGTACTTTTTAATAACCAAAGAAATTTAATTATCGAAATAACTGTTTATATTGTATGACTTCAAGGGCAAAATTATTTTATTTTCCCTATGTTTATATTTTGGAACGATATTATTGTATATTATTTGGAGCAATTATAATTGGTACGCAATGCCTTTTTTTTATGTAATTGAACGATTTTTATTCTTTAGATATAATTTTAATTATTTTTCAGGACGAAAAGTTAATTCACAGTTTATTTGTAATGTAGCTTCTCTGTTTATTTTAAAATTAATTATACAGTGTGACACTACTGAAATTTAATTTCAGACTTGGTCAAACTGATAAACAAGTTAAATCTCATATTTTTGAAAATCATTATATTTGATTTTATTAACAATTAAATCATTAATTTAATTAGCTGTGCAACATGTAAGGCATTTTGATTTTGCTCTTGCATTCAAATTTAATTCAAATAATAAGACTTAAAAAAATTAATCTAGTTTGGAGAATACAAATTACATTTAAAAAATGATTGATATTTTATTAAAATTGTGAGTTTTGAGCGGACTAGCAAAGTTTCAGGAAAATGGGAGGTCTCTATGGATTGCAGTTATTAAAAACCATTTCCATATTTGTTCTAGGCACCAATTTATGTGGATTTGACTCTGGTGCCAAGACTTGATTTTGTAATGTAGTGCTACGGTGGATTTTTTGAAAAATTCCACAAGTTTTCAAAGAAGGGAATATGAAAAATATACATTCGAGTGAAAGCAACTAACCCCCCACACATACTACCATGTGGTGACTGACTGTTGGCTTCAATGATTGCAAAAGTCACATTTACAATACTAGAAGACATAATTTGCTTTCATCCTCTAACTAGAAAATTGTTTTGTTGTTTCAGATTTCCGTATCATCTTGCATATGTCACATGGGTACATTGGATCTCTTCAGATGACAAAATTCTTTTATAGCTGCAACAGAGTACTTACTGGTTCTGGCAGAGCTATTTTACCAGCAGCAATGTAGGCATGCATGATGCACAGAAAAGTAATGTATGTTCTTGCTGATTCCACCGTCTTTTTATCCAAAGATTTATACTAATAACCATTCACTGTAATGCAAAGATATTTCACATTTTCAAAATATGCCAATAAATATCATTTGTGTTATAGAGCCATCTATAAATGAACCTTAAAGCATATCATATGAATTATCTGCAGTTTAAAATTTATTAGCTTTGAAGTTGGGAAACTTGCATCCTACTAACCCTTACATATATAATGTTATAATCTCTTAATATAATTTTTTTCCATATTTTCTGATCTGAATCCCACATTTTTATTTAATTATTTGTAATATACTCTCTAAAAATTGATTACCATTGCAATTTTCATGTTCCAAGTAAAGAGATAAAAAATTTTTAACTCCTACAACATTTCTTTCAAAGATACCAAAAATTCCCTTTCCTGAATCGACATGCATCAAAGAAATCCTTAAAAGAATCTCTTAATAAAAGTATTAAAGGAAAAAATTCTCAATTTTGTGCCCCCATTGTAATCAGATACATTTAATCAGTTTTTTCTGCATACAAACCGTGTCCCCACCCCAAGGAAAAATAAATTGAAATTCATCTTTTTAGTTACACATTTGAAAAACTAAAGTACACACAATTTTTGGAATTAATTTTGGTTTTAACATTTCAAAAATTTAAATGCAAACATCCTGTTGCTTGGCATGACTGCAGAAATTAGGATGGCCTCAGTTTTTGACTGTTAGTAAATGATTTATAATAGCTGCCAACAATATTTTATTTTAATTATTAAAAAATGAATTATCGAATATAAGAATTATCAAAATAAATTTATCAATAATAACTTTCACAGATCTCCTGAAATTCCCAGGCTATCATTAGTTAGCTGGCCACTTTATTTTCCCAGTATTAATACAATTTTAATTTTTCAAACCAGACTAGTATTCAAGATATGTATTAAATTAATTTAATATGCCAACAGATAGAAGAATATTTTTTAACCTAAATATATTTATTTTCATAAATTGTTTTCTTTGAAAAATGAATGAATGCAACACAAGTTTATATTAGGAACTTAATAAAGGAATGAAAGTACTCAATGTATGTATATATATATTCAATAAAGTAAGAGATTTGATTTAACAGCAGGATTTTGTAGAGGAAACACACAACATAGTTTTTCCTTATTTAACTATTCCTTATTTCCTTCCCTTGCCATCTTTCCAGAATGATCATGAATGGTCATTCTGGAATTGCTTCGGGCCTGAGCATGTTTCGAAGACCTATTAATAATTTAATCCATTCTTTGCAATTATTATTAATTGCAGACATTTACCAAGAAGACATTGATAACACAATGCTTCATTAAATAACATAAACCAAAAAAAAAGTTATAATGCACACATAAAGAGTAAAAATTTAATCAAAAACATACATCTTCACATTATTTACATGGATACAATTTTATTGCAGTCTTTCTCATCAGCAAGTTTTAAAAGGTCTGCTTACTACTAGAGGTACCTCCTTGAATTTCCGCTTCCTTTCTTTTCTGTACAGCTGAAAATAAAGAAATAATATGCAAAAAAATAAAACTGCAATGAATGTCATGTCTATCTATCTTTTATTTAGTATTAGTTTTATTAACTGCAACCTATAACTGTAACTAATAACTGTTGAAACATATTTTGAATTCAGTTTCAATTTGTGCTCAGAAAAACGCAATGGATGCAAGAAAACGCCTGCTTATTTCCTCTTGAACTTTCCACTATATTTTAGAATGTTTGGTTTTTTAGAGCTATTCTCTGCTCAGTAAGCACAATCATAGATGCAATTGTAGTGCAATAGAGTATTTATTACCTTGAGATAATACAACATTTTTGGTACCCTCGGTGGGACTGTGTTTACAATAATTGATATGGCAAATCTTGAAGCTTTGAAGAAATCACAGAAGACTGACAGAGCTGCTTTTATGAAAATGCAAAATAAATTAATAGAGTTGATAACCTTGGAAAGTGTTGATATTGATATTACCAAACTGGAATCAGAACTGAATGTTTTTAAATCAAAAGTGGAGCTGCAAGAAATTACTCATTCAATTGTCATTGAACTTCTTTCCGAGAGTGAATTTGACACAGAATTTGAAGTGGTTGAAGAGCTATAAGGATTGAAACAACACCTAGAAGGATTTTGTCAGCAAAATGATGAATTCTTCCCAAAGTAACTCTATAATAAATTCTGATGAAAATGTTATTTAAAAAAGGTTTAAATTACCTAAATTGGAATTAAGAAAGTTCGGAGTGGCTTTAATTTTGGAGCCAATTTGAAAAAAATCATATCAATTCTGATAAGTTTCAGTATTTATTACAAGTTACCGTGGAAGGCTGTTGAGCGAGAGAAGCGATTGAAAGTTTCCCACTAACTGGCGATAATTATCCTACAGCAATTGATTGTTTAAAAACAAGATTTGGTTGCAACGATTTACAAGTAGAGGTATATGTTAGGGGATTGTTGAAGTTGGTTTTGAAAATCAATAATTCGAATATTTCCTCAAATAATTTATGTGCATTATATGACAGTTTAGAACAACAGATTCATGCACTTGAAAACTAGGTGCTACAACTGACAAAAGTGCTGCTTTACTGTATCATTTAGTTGAATCTTGTATGCCAGAAGATTTTCTTGGAGCATGGCAGAGAAATTCAAATTTTGATCTTAGTATCGAATCAAAAGGTAGACTTGATAGTTCGTTAACATTTTTAAAAACGGAAGTAGAAGCTGAAGAAAGAATTAACTTGGCTATGAATGATTTCGGATTTAAGGATGAATTTTCACATAAAAACGGAAATAAATGAAATAAAGTGTATACTGCAGCTAATTTACTATGTATTACTATTGATTCAGAGAAATTGTGCATCTTCTGTAATGGTAAACATGAAGCAACAATTTACTTTAGAGTGTAAAAAATGTCTTACAATGATAAAATCAAAATTTTAAAGGCCAGGGGCTGTTGTTTTAAAAGTTTAAGAGTAGGGCACAGGTCTGGAAAATGCAGATGCTTTATAAAATGTATCATTTGTAATAAAATGCATTATGCAAAAATGTGTAACAAGTTTAATCAAAATAAAAATAAATAAAACTTCATCCGGTAATTTAGAAAAGGAGAATAAAGATCAGAATTTTAAATTAGTAAATTAGGCCAGTGTTCCCTGCAGTCCACAAGTTTTGTTGCAGATTTTGAAAGTTAAAATAATAGGAAAAAATTGCAATTTAAATGCAAGAGCAATGTTTGTTTCAGGTTCTCGGAAATCGTATATTAAAAAAGAGAAAATGTCTATTCTAGGTCTGAAGCCCTCACGTCAGCAACTTTTGTCTCATGCACTTTTTGGAGGAGAAAAAATTAGCAAGGAGCTTCATAATTTATATAAAATTGAACTGGGAAGATTAGATGAAAATTTTTATTGTAACTTTAATGCTATTGATCAGGACATTATTTGTAATGACGTCCCCTCTGTTTCGTTCAATCCATGGATTGAGGAATTAAAATCAATGAATATAAAATTATTTGATACAGAAGACATTTCAGGGCCCATTGATGTTCTTATTGGAGCACATGTTGAGGGAAGACTTTTTACTGGAAAGAGGAGAGTTCTATCTAGTGGATAAGTAGCTTTGGAATCTTATTATTGGACACTAATGGGGAAAAATCAACTTGTTCTCTGAAAAAGAAGATGCTATTATGATGGTTATTTCAATGTTTGTAAAAGAAGCAAGCATTTCTGATCTTTTTAGTTTAGAAGTACTAGGGATTAGTGATCCTGTTCAGATAAAATTTAAAACAGAAACTGAAAATCTGATCAAAATGAATTTTGAAGAATCCGTTAGAATAAATGAAGATGGAAGGTACAAAGTTTCTCTCCCATGGAAAGAAGATCATCTTCCTCTACCTGACAATAAAGAAATTGCCATAAAACGACTAGAAACTTCCAACTCGAAAACTGAATCTCGAAGGTTTGTTTACATCATATGATAATGTGTTAATTAGGCATTATTGAAGATAACCCATTTGAGCCAATATCTGGCCACTTTGAACACTTTTTGCCTTGCAGAGCTGTTGTAAAACAGCAAAAGTACATCTAGTTTTTGATGCATCTGCCAGGACAAGTTGGATCCCCCATCATTGAATCAGTGTTTAGAATCTGGACCGAATTTATTGGAACTGATCCCTAATATTCTCCTTAGATTCAGAGAGCATAAAATGGCAACTAAGCGCGAGACCAGAAGATAGGAATTAAATTTTTTTGGTGGGACGGAAAAGAAAAAATCGTTAATCAAAAATTTATGCGACACACTTGTGTGGTGTTTGCAGTGAAGAGTAGTCCCTTTTATTTTTAGGAGCTGTACTAGAACATCACTGAAAAAATATCCGAAGAATACAAAGTATAATAAAAGAACTGTTGAAATACTTCTGCAAAGCTTTTACGTGGACGATTTAGTCACAAGTTTGGATGACAGATCTGAGATATTACCTTTAATTGAAGAGGCTCATCATATCTTAGCTGAAGGAAAATTTAACCCAAGAGAATGGAAGTATACTGGAGATAATGAAATTCACCATTACCTCAGTATTAGGATTGATTTGGGATTATAAAGAAGACATACTGAAAGTTGATTTGAACTCGGAAACTTATAAACTTGAAATTGTATCAAAAAGAGTAATTCTTTCCATTACAAACAAAATATTTGATCCAATTGGTTTTTTATGTTCTGTTCTCTTAAAACTTAAACTAATGCTGCAAAAAATGTGGAAAGAATTACTCTTGGGATATAGAGGTTAAGAATGATATGAAGGAATTTTTACAATGGTTTGAAGAGTTAGGCTATTTGAACAATTTATCGATCAATCGCTGTTTTTCGCCTTTTACAAGTAACCAACAAGATATTAGTGTGCATACCTTTTGCAACAAGTTTGTTTGAGTGCTTAGAGTGAAGACAAAATTAACATTTCGAAAGGATTCAGATGATTTTAAAACCCCTATAATTTTACCACCTCATCACCAAGTTATCGAGATTGATAATCAATGAACAGAAAAAGAATTCACATGTAGAAGTTCAATTGCTATTGAACATTCTATGGATTTTGAATGCTAGAAAAGCTGTCCAATCAGTTTTATTGAAATGCGTCGTTTGCTTAAAGCACGAAAAAAGAAATATGAATACTCCCTCGTTCTTTACTTCCTGAAAATAGAATCAAAGATGATTCAGTGTTTGAGATAATCGGTTTTGATTTAGCTGGACCACTACATTTAAAGGGTGGAAGTAAAGCTTGGATTTGCATCTATACATGTGCTATATTAAGAGCTGTGCAATTCTAAGCTTCTTACATCGTTAACTACTAAAGTTTGTCTACAAAGTTTTTGCAGATTCATCGCAAGAAAGGAAGACCCTTCATTGTATATTATGACAATGGAAGCAATTTTATTCGTACTTCTAATTATTTGAAATCAGTGAATTGGGCTGAAATAGCTCAATTTAGCAGAACAAAAAGAGAATGGCTTTTTAATTCTCCTAACGCCTCCTGATAGGGAGGTTTCTGGGGAAGACTAGTTGGTGTTGTGAAGAAAATTCTAAGAAGAATTCTGGTAAAAGCATTTTTTTAATATTACGAAGAAATGGTTACAGTCCTACGTGATGCAGAGTCTGTTATAAACTCTTAACTTGCTCCTTTGTCCCCTAACTCATTTTTGCAAGATTTCCGTTAAATTGGTATTCCCGATTTCGATCAAGTAAATGAAGTTAATCTGAACAGAAGAATAAAATATCGCCAACAGTTAATCACCAATATCCATAAAAGATTTAGATCCGTATATTTAGAAGACTTGATTCAAAGAAATGAACACCAGAAACAAGGCCGAGAAATTCAGCTCGGCGAAGTTGTGCTTATTGGAAGTGACAAATGGAACTGAGAGGCTTTTAGGATGTGTTATTGAATCGTTACCTGGAAAAGATGGTGTTACCAGACAATTTCGCTTGCAAACCTCTAAAGGAGAATTTTTACATCCAGTGCAGAGAATTTTCACACTTAAAGTTTCCTCAACCTGGTTCAAAGACAGTCAAAAGGAAACAAAACGTGATAATGTTAAGAATGAGGTTTCAAAAGACATTTCTAACAACGACACTGTACCTGTTTTAAAAACAAAAAGTGGGAGGACTGTAAAACAACCTATAAGACTGAAACTGCAAATTTTTCTTTTTGTATTTGAACTTTGAAGATTTATATTTTAGTCACAGGATATTTATAGTAATAGTTTGCATGCAATAATTGTAAAAGTAAAAAAATATTGTGTTATTTTTTGAAAATTTTTAAGTGTTTTTTTGTAGGTTAAGTTGTTTTTCAACAACTTAAGGTGGGAGGATGTTATGTCTGCCTATCTTTTATTTAGTATTAGTTTTATTAACTGTAACTAATAACTGCTGAAATATGTTTTGAATTCAGTTTCGCTTCGTGTTCAGAAAAATAAATGCAATGGATGCAAGAAAATGCCCGCTTATTTCCTCTTGAACTTTGTTATATTTTAGAGTTGTCAGTTATTTTTTAGAGCTATTCTCTGCTCAGTAAGCACAGTCATATAGATGTGCTGGTAGTGCAATAGAGTATTACCTTGAAATAATACAACAATGAAATCAAAGAATAAAAAGTATGATTCCAGAGTCCCAATGACAAACTGAGAATTTAACAGCTCAAATATTGCTTTTCCACAATTAAATTCTATGATTCTATATACTAAAACTGCATTATATAATATCCAATCAATTATGTTCAGTTATCAATTGGCTCCACGATATTCCCCATTTACAATGCAAAATATCATTTATATTAGTATTAGCATCCAAGAAAATAGACAAATCTGATCTACAATTTTTCAAATAAATAAAATAAAATAAAAAAATAAAAATAAACTTCACAAAATTTTCAGAAACAAGTATTTTACAAAAACATCAATATGGTGCAAAATCTGTTAATATAATCAAATAAATCTATTAGTATACTTACAGAATCTAGTGAGATATCTAATGTTGAAGAGAAATCCAGCTCTACAGAAGGCAAAGGGTGGTTTAGAATTTTAGCTTTACGAGAGATTTCTGGAACAATGTGGTTCTGCAAAGTCTATATTGAAAGATCAATTATTTATTAAAAGTTAATGAAACAAACAAAAAGAAAAAGAAAAAAAAAGGCAATAAAGCTAACTATATAAGCTAATTGTACAAAACCACATTAATTCAAGATACAGGTAACTCCTCTGCAACAATTTAAAGTAGGTTTCTAAAATATTTCTTATATAGAAAAAGAAGCAATTAGTTTATTGAATTTCCTTTTCTCTACAGATTTCTTATAACTAAACTCTCCATATTTAGAGGGTTGCACAAGGCGTTTTATCAGCCAGAATATCATGAAGTTTGAATTGCAGAAATGCGAGATCATGCACACAGAATATCAATAAAAAAAATCCCAAATAAAGAGTACTGTACAGTTTATAATGTCATGGAATTTGAACAGATCATGCATGTAATGCCAGCGTAGAAGAGGGATTAAACCAACAAATTGCAACCAAGAAGTTCACAGGTTTGTACCCCAATGCCATAAAAGAATCCTAGGATCTACAAACAAGCAGCATATAAATGCTTCAAAAAAGTGAAAAAAATGTCATGCACTGATTTAAGAAATAAAAAATTATACCAGGACTTCATAATTAGGTAGCACTTTAACACTGATTGAATTTGATTTGCACGAACAGAATACTTTCACAACTTAAGTAAATGACAAGCTTGATAAAAGTATAAGGCAAGCAACCCACAGGCGACTATATTCAGTTTGCTGTTACATCATGCTGATGTTTATTGACAAAGCTCCATTTGCAAAGCTTTTTTTTTATTTGAATGAAGAAAATGCTGAGCTCCATTAAGAGGATTTAATCGAAAAAGAATCCATGCTGTGGACTAATAACACATTGTGCTAAATGATATGATGAAAAAGTTTGAAAGATCTGTGCAAATAGGTATTTTACCAGATACGAAACATGATATAAACCCTGCATGCATAGAAGATGCGGGTTTGGCAGTCATGGAAGAATCTAGCCTATCTCCACATGGCACTTGTTTGGAAAATAATGAAAGAAATCTTATTTCCCTTATAAATCCACGGGTCATCTGATAGGTATATCAGAGACCGAGAAACATTTTGGGTTGCAGTTCCTTGCACAAATGCAAGTCAAAGCAATTTGGTTACGGAATATTCTGTGACCCCACATTTGCTTAAATGGCCATGTGAATATCATGACTGCTACATCTAAGCAACAGAAAATCTACATACTGTTCATCAAATGCCACCATACCCTGCAAATATTACAGTATGGTACAATTCCCCAGTAGTATCATAATTGGTCCTATATGTTTTAAGGCTTCACAGTGCAACAGTAACAGGATAAGACGAGAGCTGTTTCTGTCCCCAATTTGCTGCATTGCCCACGGGAAACAATTTTTATGCAGGATGGTGCACTTCATATAGATGGCAGCACACAAAGTTACTATAACAAACTTTCAGAGAAAAATGAGCAATCAGCTGTCATTTTAATATAGCTTGTCCTCCATGTACATCCGATAAGCATATACAGCTTTTATGCAAATCTACAACACCACTTATTGGCTATATCTGCACTAATTTTTTATTAAATAAATCTCCAGCACTTGCATTCAAATGTCCACACTTCAATTTTTATGCCATTCTTTCCCACTGAACGTCCTGCATGTTTCGTTAAATATAGAAAGTTTAATTATAACAGCCCTGTATTACATTTTATAATCAACATAATTTCATATTTTTTTTAAATAACTGTCACTGAAAGCATTACATTAATTTGAATAATGTTAGTGGTGTTTAGTTATTATGCCTTCTACATAACAACGAAAAACCACCGAGATATATTTTTGACACAATACTTTCATCTTTTGATCTGTCTTTAGTATTATCACAGTTATATATATTTATAAAATTTTTATTTTGGACACTTGTTTTTGGTAAAGATGTTTACAAGTTTATAAACATCTAAACATCAACATAAATTTATAAACAGCTTTTAGACAGTAATCTTTTTTTTTTAATACAATTCCAGTTATTGTTTTATTTAAATCCAAGATCTTGTAACACATATAACTAAATTATTGTTTTTTAGATAAAAGAATCGCCAAAGGAATGTATTATTTCATCCCTAAAAAATGCATATTGACATGAACACTAACCTTTATTTCCCACAGAGAACTTTCTAATGCATGACTTTCTGCAGGATCGGATGCCTCAAAAACAAATGGATCTTCAGATAATTCTAAAATAATGAAAACGCATTTGAAAAAAATCTTTAAACAAGAAAAAAAAAAAAAAAAAAAAATTAAACACCATGATTTTAGAGGAGATTGAGTAGAATGATTTCTTTCAATATAATTACAAACACTTCAAAAGAAATTATTATTTTCAAGATAAAAAAGCAAACACTTTTAAGGAGAGTGGAGATAACTTGTAAAACTTCAACAAAAAACTATTATACATAAAAATTAGGACATTCTGGTGTAAAACATTGGAAAGGTTTGATAATTATGATGATTAACAACACTACTGTAGGAGTTACAATAAAATAACGTTAAAATTAAAATGGATTATTTTGTATCTAACAAATTTTAACTCAGATGACAAAAAAAAAAAAAAAAAAAAAAAAATGTATAGCAAAAGATGAAAATTTATAAAAATTGCATTGTAAATAACTAACATTTTCCTATTAAAACATCAGTTGGCAATTTATAAAAAATTCTCTTATGAAGCTCTCAGAAAATGTATTATTTATCTACCTTATTTTGTAACAACTATAACAATTGAACAAAACTTTAAATCATGACCATATGTTTGGTGCAGCATAGTCAAAAATAGGTTTTAAGCCAATTAATTCTTTGAAAACAATCAATCTATATCTTTTAACTGTCAATCTAAATTAATAATAAATGTTATTTTTTATAATTTTGTTTAATTTATCTTTAATGATTACAATCTATAACTATAACTATACTATGGTACACATTTCATATATAGCAAACCTGAAATGACCGTTTAGTAATCTTCCTGTGGGTTGACAACTACTAGTGAGCAGGGTCAGGGGCTGTTAATTTGAATTCATTTAACTACTAAAGAAGAGAATGAGGGCTTCATAAAATTTAGGATTTTAAGCTATAAATCATTGAAACAATCATTTTATAATCTGTTGATAATGAAGCAAAATTGATTTGCTTCATTATAGTAAAATGTTAAAGTTTATAAGTGTTAATTTACATTAAATTTTTTTTTCATTCCTAGGAATTTTTATAATTAAACATTTCTATTTTTCTGTTCCTCTGCATAGTTCAGATATAGTGAAAAACAGAAACCAAGAAAGAATCATTATAAAAAAGCAGTTTCCTTTGGATTCAATTCATGTTAAAAGATCATATACAGTATTAAAAATATCAGAAAGAGATGATAAATCACAAATTACCTGTGGGGCTTTCTTTGTGGATAAGTACAGATATAGTCTTATGACGAATAATTAAATTTATAACTAAAACAATTATTTTCAAAATGCTGTCAGTTTTTGATAATAAAGCAATTCTGCTTAGTCTTTTAGCAAATGAAGCAATCAAATATGCAGGTAAGTGCCTGGAATATAAAATAAAATAATAAATTTGCACATCCACAATTTTACAGTAAACTGCTTTCAATATCCGTTTCTTCTCTTTAAAATTAGCCTGATTTTTAAAAATTGTTAATATAAAATAATCTAATTTTATCAGATAATTGCATGTTTGCACTACTTTTATAAATTCAACGAATTCCGAAATTTTTAGCAATATTCTTATTTTAACACTTGAAAAGTCTATATGTATAAAGATTAGAAAAAATATTCTATTAAAATAGTTTATGTAAGTAATTTAGCAGAAAGAATCTGCAAGCATTTAAATAAAACGGAATAGTTTCACTTCATATTTATAAAAAACACAGGAATTAACTATAGAAAAAAGATTATAAACTTACGTGGATGACAGGAAAAGATCACAAAGGTAAAAAAACCTTGAGCTAAATTTTCCATTTACTACATTTTCACTAATCAAACAATAAAAATTCTTGAAAAAGTCAGGATATTCTCTAAACATAAAACAATTTATAGGTTAAAATTGATCAGGTCTGAAAATAGATTTAAATTTATTGGCATATATTTTCTTAAACTTTTTAAATGTAAGAAGTATATTTTGATATAATACAAAGAAACTTAAAATGATCTTAATCTATGTCAAAAAATTATATTTACAATATTTTAAATAACCACATCCATAACATATCAAACACATAACGAATTTGTAAATTTATGTATTAAGTGAGAGCAAGTAGATGATAATTTAAATTTTTTCATATCTTGGTGATTTGGTAGTTGAATAATCAGCATAATTGAGAAGGTTAATAAAATTTTACTTTCCTTTGACAAAATGTCATTCAATATCATAAATTTAACTGGCAAAGAATAATTGCTTATAAATGTCAAGATTCTCCCCTTCAAGAGTTTTTATATACATCTCCGCACAGTTATCAAAAAATTCATAAAAATATAATTTAAATGTTATTTAAAAGCATAAATGTTGAAGATATTCACTTTTAACAGAAAATTTATACAGAATAAAATTCTGAACCAATTCAACTAACCCATTTAATGTTTAAATTACTTGAAGATATTACATTTAAATATTATTAATTGTGAAAACAATGGCTTATTCATATATTTAAAAGCTCATCTGTCAATTATAAGTTTGATCACAGAGGTTTCTAAATCAATATAATTGTAGTTATTAGATGCACAAAATACTTTCAATCTTTTGTTTTCAATCACTTAAAATATACCAGCCTTAGAGGAGGAAAAAGACAAGCAGATATACTATAAAAATAATTACAAATAATGCAACACTTTTAAATTTCAATATGGAACTTCCAATTCATTAGAAAATAAAATTTTAAGGCAATCAAATGACAACCACTCTATCCACATTTTTCATTATCTTTATTTTTATTTGAGTATTTTAATCAGTCATGAATACAGATATAGTTTGCAAAAACCCAAACAAAAATATAATTCCATTAAACACTGCATACTACATAGCATTATCAATTTTTTTTATATAAAAACATAAAAATTACAAATACCACCAAGGTGTGTATCATACATAAGAAAAAGGAGTATGGGGCCTCATAAAAAATGGATACTTTTAAAGGATTCAATAAATTTAACAATTAAAAAGATATTTATAAAAATAATTTTTCATTTTATTTAAGAAATTGATACAACTAACAGCATAATAAAAAGTGCTTAAAAAACATGTTTTTAATATCATGCTGATTTGTTTATTTAAAATGGCCTTTTGATTCTTTTTGAAAGAAATGATGAAAGAATATTTCAAGACTCCCATTTTATTCAAAAAACACTCAAAAATGGAGACGTGTGTATGCAGGGATTAAGAAATTTATTTAAAAATGAGAGAT
>JAPMOR010026535.1:137185-164160 GCA_026543865.1 Argiope aurantia | reverse complement strand
ATCAAGTTTTAATGAAATGTTTAAATCAAAATAGTAAACAATTTTTCAAAATTTTGCGATTCTAATCTGGAATTAATTTGCTTTCACTGATAAAAATAAATAAAATGCCTAATTTATTTGATTCATTTATCTTTCTTCCTGCATCATTAATTAATAATAGAATATTTAACAAAACGCATGCTTCAAAAGGTAATCTCTAGATTTTTGTAAATAGATTTGATTACTTTCATTATGAAAATATTAAATTATCATGAAATGCTAGTAGGAGAATGAAGTTTAATGGGATGTGGTGAATTCTTAGAAATTTGTTACTCAATGCTGTTCTAACATTCATATTTTTCTTTGTTTCAGATTTATCAGAAACAAAATAGATAACTCAAACAAATTTAACACTAAATTCAATTAATTTAATTGACTTATTTTTAAATATTGCAAGCATAAATAAATATTTATTATAATGTTTAAATTACAAATAAAAGAAAAATAAGCTTACACATTATAGTGAGCCATTAGAAAGTACAGGCTATTCAAAGACAATAAACTATATATACCTCCTAGGGTGAAAAATAAAATAAAATAAATAAATATTATCAAGTATAACAAATCATTTAATAAAATACATAATATAAAGATAATACAATGTGCATAATGAGAAAATGAAACAAAAATTAAGTACTTTTACACACTTTAGCCAAAAAAAGTTAAGCACCTTTATATACGAACACATATGTAAAAATGCTTATTTTCTAAGCGTATGATATTTAGTGTTTTATAATAATGCGTAATTTATATTGAATTAAAAAATAAATAAGTATTCTTTAAATTTTAATGTTTATTTCTATACTTACACAACATCTTCTATTCTAAAACAAATTATGTCTTTGATTTTTGACAAAAATAAAAAAGTTTATAAAAATGAAACACTCAATACTAAAAAATTAAGTCAAATTTTAAAGGATTAACAATATAAATTAGATTTTTTTCAATATCTCTTAAAATTGAAAACTATCAGTTTATTTAGATGGATATATCATTTCTGAAAATATCAACATTGACGTAGGAGCATAGCATGACCAAAGAGTTCGCATTTGATTTTTATATATGCAAGAACAAATAAGATTCAATATAGCTGGGATCGAAAGTATAAATTTCCTCCTGTACTAACATGCATTATTAAGAAATTTTATATCAGTTTTATAAAGCTAGGAACTAAGCATTTCAGAATGCCTACTATTTTAAAACTGGCAAAATTGCCATGAAATCAACCATAATTCCAGATGAATTTCTTAAAACATTTTTTTAAATAGAAAACAATAGCATACAGAAATAGTCAGACCATAAAATATTGTCTCAATCTTCTTATTTCTGAAGCTTAGTAAAGACTTTATTTCAAAACTTGTGTTTTAACCGACATAATATGTTATATAATTCTTATTTTAGCTTTAAAAAATTGCAGAAAAATGTGATATTTTGCTAAGAAATGAAAATACTTTAACAACTGTTAGTTTCTATAAATAGCAGAAACAAATTCGTGAAATTAAAAAAGAGCCAGTTTTGTAATTAGAAACAAAATGAAAATAAAAAGTGTTATTTGAAGCCCTTTTTTAAAGAATTTTTTGAAGCCAGCACAATATATCACATTGCTTCAAAATTTAACAAAACTCGAACAAAGAATCTCATTCAATGAATTGCTTAAAATTTTTTAAAGGTTTAATAAAAGCAAAGTAAATATTTTGTTTTCTTTTATCCTGATTTTATGAGTGGTAAAATAATTTGATGTGACAATTTGAAGGAGCAATGACAATGTTTTGAATTTCATCATAATAAAAATCATTATTATAAATTGTTTCCAATACAAATTTTTTAAAAGGAAGGGGAGGGGGAAGCATTCATTCAAATAAAATTTATCATTAAAAAGCCTTTAAATAATTTTTGTGTGAAAATATGCTTTGATGTTACGGAAAAAACTTTAAAATTCTATTTTAAAATCAAACTTTGAATTAAAATTTTGAAAAATCCCTATTTAGTCAGCCACTAATATCCCAATTCCAAAGGTTTATGCTACATATTGTTCTATCAATCAAGGCAAACCTATATAAAAAAAGATTTTATTATGAACAGAATTTTTAAAAGAGTTATAAAAGAAGGGGTGAGGGGGAGCAATAACTGTTATAAAATGATAGAATCTGGACCTTTAAAAATAAAAATTTTAGATAATTAAAAATTATTCAATGAACTGCTTGAAAATTTTAATTAAGTTAAAACTAAAGCAAAGAAAGTATTCTTTTACTTTTATCAACAGCGGTAAAATAATGCGACTCAATGAATCAATAATATTATTTTGAATTTCATTACAATAAAAGTCTTTATTATAAATTATATACAAAACCAATTATTCTAAAATGACAAACTGAAAGGACAAAATGTATTCATTTAAACAAAATTGGTATAGTAGAAAGTATACTAAGTATATATAGTATTAAAGTATACTAAATTTTTTGTAACTTTTAAAATGTTGTACAAATAATTTGTGTGTGATAATACAGTGACAAAGCATTAAAATTTTTATTTTTAAAATTAAACTCCTAAAATTTTGGAATATCCGTTCTTAGTGGACCTCTAGTATCCAAGAAGTAATAACATTTCAAATTTCATGTTCATAACTTCAGTGGTTTATGTTTTTTGCATTGCTCTCTCAATTAGGTCAAACATTTACATGTAAAGGGGGATTTCATTGGGTAAAAATGCTATAAAATTTTAAAAAAATTATTGAATTATATTATCTAAACCTTATTGAATAAAAATTCTGAATTTTTTTTATTTCAGCAAAAAATTTAATTACCAGAAACAGCAGTTTTTTTCCCTTGGTAAAAACTAAAATTTGACGAGATTAGTCCAATGATAATTTTCAAATAGTTAGGGTCAATTAAAAACTACACTGTGAAAGAAATGACAATCATTGATGTTAATCATTCAAGTTAAAATCTCATCATACTATGTTTTATATGATTGGCTAACATAATTACATAACAAAATTAGTTATAATTCAATACAGTACATTAAAATCAATCTAATAAGTCATTCAAGGGATTGCTCCAAAACAACATATCAAAGAGAATGATGACTGAGTGCGTAAGATACTAAAGAGGCTTCACTGCAAGTGTTTTTACAGAAGATTCTACTAAGTTCGATATATCTCTTATCGCATACCAAATACATTCTGAAGTATTCTAATTTTTCGTTGAGTAGACCAATCGCTTAATTTTCTATAACAACACATAAAAGATTAAACATAAACCTATCAGTCACAACTTAAATAAATTCTTCAACATCTGAAACACTATAAACTGAAATTTGAAAGTTTTTCAAATTGCAACAAGTATGGCACAGTACATACGCATTTTGTACTGCAGCTTTCGGATAACTATTCCAATGAACGGTAATGCATAGAAAAGAGTGGGGGAAAAAGACTTATTAAGTGTTATCTTAATATGGAATACTTGGATCTATTTTGCCCTGGAATTCCTTCTCTGAATTCTTCCCTTTTGTTCATTTACTTTCTTGATACATCAGGCAAATAAGAGTTTGTGCCCATGCTATCATATATGGGGAAACAAAACGAATAAAATGCTGTCTTTGCACTTCTCAAGAAAATCAAACGCATTTCGTGATGCTATGCATCCTGTAATAGTTTGAACAGAATATTAAAAAGGGAGTAAACTAAGTGCAATTTTTGAAGAATTCTCCTTTGTATTAAAACAGCAAATAAATGAAAAGAGTGGTAAAAAAAAGTTTTTATTAAATTCCTTCATTGTAATAATTTTTTTAATTTAATTGCAATAATTTAATAATTTTATTTCAGGTAAATAGTTTTAATAATCTGCTATTCATTTTTTTTTCATAATTCAAAAACTATTTTCCACATAAGATTTATTTTGCCACATAGGATTAAAAGAGAATTTTTTATATGACAAACTAGCACTTTACCCTGCTTGTAAGAATCAGTGAGGAAATCTGTCAGCAGATATGGGTTCTGTAGATGAGGAATCACTTTTTTATGCAAGACCAGTAGCACTCTCTTGAGGACAGGGAATGGGAGCTGATAGTGACAAAAATATTAAAGCAAAGAGTTTCAAAACAATACAAATGTAAATACAGTTACATATTTTTTAAAGTACAGATGCTATGCATTAAATATAGTTGATAACAACAACAGCCAAAAGAGAAACGAGTGAAATCATCAAAATATTCACTAATAAATTATTAATGACTACTGTCAGTAAATAAATTTCAGATTCAAAAATTTAATTTTTAAACATTATTGACACAATCTAATTCCATTCACACAAACCCTTGTAGCACAAAAAATATAAAAATGAAATCTACAATCACACATTTTAAATTATCATGGGAGCGCATTATTATCTTTTAAGTCATTATTTGTCTTAATTTAAGCCATTAATCAGTTTAAACAGGTTTGAAACAATGACGAGATTTTTCTATCAGTCTCTAACTCCCCTCTCTATATATATAACGATAATTTTTTTTGAGCTTTCATTAACAATTTTTCTATATTTCAAAGTTTTGGAGCTCGACCGATTTTGAGATTAAATAACAGCTATAACGTCATAGTTCTATGTCAATTCATTTTAAAACGTTATCTGCTTCAAAGGAAAAAACATACATAATAATGCAATATTGGTAAAAACAGATAAAAAAATATATCCAATTTAAAAATGATGGACATTTCCATTTATGATTTATTCATTGTCTGCGATTTCGAGCTTCAAAACTTGCTAACCAAAGCAACATCATGTTCTCACATAATACAAAAGCTGCTCATCTTTTTTTTCTGAACTTTCCCATATAGGTGACCCCCTTTTTTTATAATGCAACTTTTATGTATAATTCTAGCAACAAATGGCCCTTCAATTGATTTTACCTAATTGGATTAAGGAAATGGTACAACTAGCATTTTTGGGAAGGAGAAAAAAAAAAAAAAAAACCTTTACCAGGGGATTTTTTTTGTTTTTTTGCTGGCTTTTTGATAAAACAATATGAATGATAAATTGTCATTTGATACTGAACATCTCATTTCTGCTTTTGAATAGTGATTTGTCAATCAAAACTTTATTTGCAAATGCAGGGACATTAACTGAATTCATATTTACTGCTTTCTGTGTATTTTCACATTTTAATTAGAAAAAAAAAATTTAAATTTAAATTTACATTACAAAAAAATTTTGAATTTCATTTAAAATTTGATGTTAAGGGGACAGTGGACTGTATTAGACATTTTTTGGGAATTATTCACTTGGAGTTGTGAAAATTTTATGTGTATGTATTAAAATATAAATATTAAATTTCTTTTTAAAATACTTTTTAAGCGAAATATTTTTTTAAGAATGAATAGGTATATAATTTTTTTAAAATTTCAAAACATTCCAGGTGACTCAACTTTTTATTTCTTCTATTATTTTTTCTTTACTACCCAATATAAGTTTATTTGGAATAAAACTATATATGATTTTGTAATTCCTATTAAATGCTAATTTTTTAGAAATGCTTTTATACACACTTACTGGATTTTCATAAGAATTTTGTCTTTCAGAACTAAAATTGTCTTTTAACTATTTAAATACACTCGAAATATCAAATGCATACTCTATTTTCTTTCAATGTTTAAAAAATCTGTATTATGAATTCTATTTAATTTTGCCAAAAATTAAGACACCTGGAAAATTTCAGATATTTAAATTTCAGATATTACAATACAATATTATTTTGAGGTAAGTAATTAAAATGCACTTTTTTCTCTAGACCTCTGAAATATTCATTTTATTGAACAATATAACTCTATTTTAGTTTAATATAAACTTTTATTTTGGTGAGGAAATGATGAAAATAAAATTTCAAGTTTTAGTCCATTTTTGCTTACTTTAAAGTCCACTGTCCCCTTAAGAAACCATACCAAAATTTATCATTCAACACGAGTTTTTTTAGTCATCCTGTTCACAGTCAGATATATATATTTCCAATAATTTTTTAGAGGTCTGAATTTTGCAGAAACAGTAAAATTTCTGGCTAATTTTTTTGATGAGTATAATTTTTCTTTCTCTTTGTATACATGAAAGTAAAAAAGGGATTTCATACGCCACAATTTATTTTTGATATCTTAGGCAAGAATAGCAAATGACATACAAGTAACTTTAAAACAAGAGCATTTTGTTACACTTTTTTTTAAAAACACTGAACCATTCATTGTAGGCAGTTTCGAAAATTCATGGTAAATTAAAAACATATTTTCCTGACAAATTGTTAAAAAGTACCCAAATCCTGTTTCAACACAAATATTTTACAATAAAATATTAAAATTACTATTCAGGATTTACTAAATGTTGTTGAAATATAACTAATAAATACACAATAACATAAGTAAACAATGTAGAAAAGCATACAACAATGAGCTGAAGTTCCTTTTAAAACCTAATGAGCACAGTTTTATATAAAATTACCCATAAAAAAATAAAAACATCAAAAATCTATATCTAAACCCGCAAAACAATGCGAAAGAAGAGACAAGCAAATAAAAAAATATTCCCCCTAAACTGAGATGAAACCTTTTTTATCTTCTATATTCATGCCAAGTCTATATTCATTCATGAAAGATTGCAAAGAAAATGCAATTATATAATCAAACAAATATAGTATGGTTCTGTAATGTAGTGAAATTGTTCTCCCTACCCTTTCAGGAGAGAGCGAGAGAGAGAGAAAAGCATTTTTAAAGCCCCTATATAAGGATCATTAAAAATAAGCAGCTTTCACGGTCTATTAATGACGCTATGAAACTTGTAGATACAGAATTTTGTCATTCTAATACTAATGCAAATATATGACTAAGGAACTGCACAATATAATCAAGTTTAATCTGTGAGACACATAATAAAATCTTAATAAAAATAAAAGCCACTGTGATTATGTATGTTCGACATCTCCTCCTAAACAACTAGGTCAAATTCAACCAAGTTTTGTATATTTATTATAATCTGATCTTAGCCTGAAAGCAGAGAAGCGATTAAAACATTTATCATAAAACAAGCGAAAGAACACTGTCAACTTTTCATAGCATAAATATTATTTAAATTAAAATAATAAATTTAATTTAAATAATAAGCCATCTTCATAATTCTTAAGCTTCTCTTCATTTACTGAGGGTATTGAATTTAACCTCGGGAAATGAGACAAATCGTTCTTAGCTAGCTGCCCAGCAAACAGATTGTTTGAGATGGGCCCAGATATCGTCGATAAATTGATTTTTTTTTTCTTGCATCTTGACATTCAAGTTGCTCATATGACAAAGAAGATCTATGAAAGAAGTCCGAAAGAAATTCTGTATCTTCTAACGTTTCGCAGAATACTATTTCTCATGGAAGAACGACACAATGTCGGCTTTCAGCTGCCAAACTCGCCCGAAAACACATCTTGTACTAATCCATGTTACTTTCAGGTAATACAGTACATTAGAATATTAAGATTGCACGTACTGAAGAAAATCTCGAAATTTCCTGTGAGTAAGCCCACGAGATTGAATAATATTTACAAGCTTCATGACGGCGACAAGCACGGGTTTCATATGCAATGCAGATTTACATAGAGAATCTTGATGTATAATAAATACAATGTAGAAAAACAACATTGTTCCCGGGAAAGTTTTGATTCAAGAGTCCAAGGAATCCAGATTTTTTTTCTGTCATATTTGGTACTCTATCGGTCGTAATATTACATATACTTGTTATAGTCACTTTCAAAGTTAAAAGCCCTTCCTGAAATTCATGAAAAATATGACATCCCTTTGTAGTTCCCTTTTAAGAAAGCATGCCCGCCAGTTCCTCGATAATTTCAAAGTTCTCATCAACACCTCTTATAAATAATACTCAGTGAGCAGTATCATTTATATCTGTGCTTTCATCTATAGCTATGGAGCAAAATTTAAATTGGCCAATCTTTGACTCTAATTGTGATGTCAAATTTTTATCGACGACTTCGATTCTAGAAGTCACCGTTTTTCGAGATAAGCTTACCGTCTCAGAATTTTTTTTCTTGTCTGGACATAGAACATCACAAACTTGGAGCATGCATTGCTTAACAAACTCCCCACCACAGAGAGCTTTATTATTTTTTGTTTACTACAATGTAACTTGCATGTGTAGCTACTCTTGGATATTACTGTTTCCTTTATTGAAAAAATTTTGTCGGCCTGATAATTTTTTACAAAGACTTTCTGCATTTTGTTTTGTTTCATATTCGGACATTGCTTCATAATTTAAATTCTTATGCTTAGATGTAAACTGACGGGAAATGTTACATTTTTTGAAGACTGCTACAGCTTCATTGCAGATGAGACACACTGGTTTATCTTTTACAACTGCAAAAAATAATTCGAGGTCCATTTATCATTAAAAACACGGCACTCTGAATCAATTTTGCATTTTTAGTAACCACTTTGGGGTTGAAATATTTTACAAATAACCCAAACAAGCACTAGTTACGCTATGCTTTTAATAATTTCACCCCTATTCCTAATGATGCTGTATGTCCGCAATCTTTCCCTACGCAATCAATAATATTAGAGCTCGGGCCAAAAGAAAAAGCCGCTGGCTGGAGCTTAAAATGCATATATTTGAGGTCTAATCCACCTATATTGGATTTCCATATGTCTGATCCCCGAGAAAGAGATAACGCTTGTTGGCACCAATCTACAGCTATAACTAACGAAGAACTTCCTGTTTTAACACTTTACCGATTGAAAGATGCCTGTGCTTGCTATTTCCGTCGATTTATGTTTTGTAGAACAAAAGTAGAGAAAGTAAAAAAAAACATCAGTCCTTTGAAAAAAAGGAATAAAAAAAAAACTAATATTTAATCAAAGTAGAAAAGGAGATCAATATATATTTCTTTTATTTTACCTCAAAATTAAAATTATATCCTCAGGTCGGAGTTGGCCCATCTCCGTTTTTAACAATGCCAATTTAATTTCTATACAGTTCCTTGCTTCAATAGTTATTCATTAAAAAAATAAAAATAATGCAGACAATTTTGAGAAGGAAATATGCCTTTGCTACGCAATAGTAAAATTTTGAGCTACTGAATCAATATTTTCTTAAAATTTCTCTTATTTTATAGCTTCTTTTGATGTTCTTTATAGCATTAAAGCAGTGAATCAACACTGCATACTAGCAAGCATAGGTTAATCATTTCAGAAAAGAAAAGCTTTTCAGAGCAAGTGAAACAGATGTTCAATGATAGTCTCATTTGGGTATGAGAAAACCAAATTACATTTTTCATAGTAACTACAGAAAAAATTATCCTCCCAAATAATATTTTTACACCATCTAAAAATTTGAAATTTCATTTTTTTAAAATGATACCCATTTCGTTTTTGTGCATTTATTTCAAGTTTTTAAAATTTAGTGCAAATGAATTTGAAATAAGGAAACTTATAGCTACTCCTTTGCTATACAATAACGAAATTTTGAACAACTGCACATATATATGTAATATTTTAATTTAATCCAAATTAATTTCCAAAGTTTTATCTTAATTTAGCCCACAGTAATTTCATTCTTTTATTTCCTGATCCAATTCTACTTTCTCTACATAATTAATGCAAGAGAAGCTTTATAAAATTGCTGAATTGGCTAAATACCAACACTTTCACACACTCTGCTTGAAAGGACAAAATACAGCTGACTTTACAAATTCTTCTAAATGATCCCTGTGTTTCTCTTGCTTTTTGATTGACATGCCATGGAAATCCCTATTACATGTACATAAACATGCTTGCCTGTTTCCCAGGAGAGAAAGTAAAACGAACTTTAAAACTTCAATGAGTCTTCGAAACTGCCTTCTGATTCAAAAATTAGATGCACACACACACGCATATATTGATAAAATTTTTATTTGTTTTTAGCTATGTCTTAAAAAACACATAAGGAAACCAAAAAAGATCCAATGAAGGCTAGAAATCTTTTACGAACAAATGAAATATAATCGAAACTAAGTTAATGACATTTCTCAGAAAGAGTGATTATCAAAACGAACAAAACAAAATGTAAAAAGTGACCTGCGTGATGAGCAATGTTTCACAAAATGAGTGGTGTGTGACACTGTGATGTCACATATAGATTGGCATGCATCAGTCTGCATCGAATGCTTGTTTGAAGTATAACTACATGAAAGAAATTTGGCCAGATAACATTGTTGAATGCAATCTATTTTGAGTATGTCTTTAGACATTTAATTGATAAGATAGTGTTTCTGATTAAATTTTTGAGGCTAGAAATAGAAAATAAGTGGACAACATCAATGAACCGGTGGAAGAATATAGTCGAATATACTGAAGAATTTATGCAGCTGTGTCACTGCAAAAAGCTACAGAGGAGATTTGGTCAGGGGAGGAGGGAATAATAAATTCAACAGAGTAATGGCCTAACAGTGAAATAAGAAAGATGCTAGAATATGGGAAGTTATTGTAATACTGTACATAGAAAAGCATCATTTCTAGTAAAGCAATAGTTATGAGTGATAAACTTATTACATCATGAGTAAAATTCTGGAAAGAATTATTTCATTAAGCTAGGTTCCACAGTATTTTTTTTATTGTTGATGAACAAGAAAAACATAAGAAAACATCTGACTGCAATCTTTTTATTAATAAAACCTCTACAAGCAAATTAATACAATTTTTACTAATGAAAAATAACTAATTGATTATCTAAGAATGTTTTTATAATCATTTTTTGTAAACAAAATTTGCAATACTACTATAACAAATATTATAACTTATGGGGGAAAAACAGCTATGGTTTTTAAGGTTGTTTGCTTGAATTGCTATTCTAATTTGAATTAAAAAACTTTTCAGATGATAAAAGGATTTTGCATGTTATCATATTTTAAACAAAAGTAATTTTCACCGCAGGGTTCGCTTGATAGTGGGTGTATGGTGTGAGAACACAATCAGCACGCCTCAGTGACGACGACGTTTATTTACACGAAGACAGGACAGCACAAATATTTACAGCCGAGACGAACACACAGCAGCACACTACAGCAAACAGTAGCCCACAAGTAGTAATCGACCTCAGCACACAAAGTAATCGGCCAGACAGAACCCAGCAGGAGAGGGGATCCTCGGAGTTTCGCTCTACGATCACTCCAACAGCTGAAACACTCCTCGCTTTAGCTACCGACTCATTACTTCACACGACACGATGCTGCCTCCACAGTAGATAACATGACTCGCTGTTCACAGCTCAGCTCCGCAACAGCTCCACACAACGCTGGCACTTGCTTCGATATTCTCTAGAAGACTCGTTACTTGTCGGCAATTCAAACTACAATTCAATTCACAACGACTTGCAGCTTGAGACTGCTGGCCTTTTATAGTTCCCAGGAGGCGGGCGGAGAACCTACTGCACCAATGAGGGCGTATCTGAGTTCCTATTGGGTGGATCGTGAAAATTCTCCAAATTTCCAGCATTATCCATTTTGTCGCCAAGTTCTGAGGTCACTGACGCGTCACCCGATCAGTGCCCACAGGGCTGATCGTTAAAATGGTCTTTCTTACGATGACACTATTCGGACTGGGAAGCAAAATTAAAGGTTCGTAACAATATATTTAACAACATTGAATTTTTTTGAGTAATATAATTTAATTACATATTTCAAGACTAAGATATTGTCAAAATCTTTAATTTAGTCCTATAACCATACCATTTCTATTCTGAATATTACTTTTTTTACGATTAATAAAAATGAGCTGATAAAATATCTGCACAATTTCTCTTTAAATAAAATTCAACAAGTGTATGAATGTTTGTTCAAACATTTTCACTCTCAGATAAATTTGATAAAACTGGTGGCACATTAACTAAAAATGTTGTACGAATAAATATCAATCCCAACCTTATCCCTATTGGCAGATAGGTAGAAGTGACAAAAAGGGTAATATTAGAAAATTATATTTTATTTATGCTAGAAGAGAAAATCAAGAATAATGATTTAAGTAAAAATGAAATCTATTATGTTCTAAAATATTTACCTGAAATTTTAAAAATCTATTCCATGAATTTGAAAATAATTTACAAATGACCTTTTCTTTTACACAGAAAGGTGTCTTCAAACCTAAATTCAAAGTAAAACATATTTTTGAAAACATGCAGATCATTAAAAAGATATCCATTTTGAGAATGCTGTATCATTTTAATATACAAAAGGTTATATCAATTTTTACAAATATTTTCAAAAGTTAACCAACAACAAATAGCAGAACAAAAAAATTGCATTCTGAAATAAACATATCAATGAAAATATTTTTTTTTGTTTGCATGAATATTAATGAGGTAACATTATTATTAAAAACATCATACAGTCAATTACTTTAACCATACAATAAATTGCCATTAATGCCATTTTCACACATGCAGCAAAATTCTGCAGAATATCTTGGTGTAAAGCAATATGGACTTTGATAACAAACTCGATTCATTCTAACCCCTTTCCCTATTGTCTGAAGTATATACTATGTATGAATTACCAGGTAATTTTATTTACAACTAGCAGTACCCGCACGGTGTTGCCCATGGCATATCATCCAAGAAGAAAAATTAGCTTTAAACTTAAGTCTCTCCCCCACCAGATATTACATGGGTATGTTATGCAACATCAAACAAACATAAAAATATATTTAGAAATTATCAAAAATAGCTACAAAACAATTTTTTATAGCACACATTCAGAAATATTTAGACTGTTAAAAAGGTAAAAATATGATATGTCTGTAGACAAAACAATCCACTAAAAATATACAAAAGAAAAGCTAAAAACTACTTTTAAAATTTAAAAATATACAAATAAGTCATTGTACCCACTGTTCCACACTTGTTTATCAACTCTGTATAATTTGATATGAAAATAAAATTCAGCTTACTTCATAAAATTTCTTTGCAAACTATATTGGCTGTTTTTCCTCCTGGTGTCAAGACAAAAAGATTTTGTTTGTATGTAACTCTTCGCTCATTAAAAGATTCTCCTTCTCTAAGTGTGGACATTATTTCTCCGATATTCGCTAACCGGATGTTTCTTTCCTCATCAATTTATGTATCGCACAACAATCGAAACTTTTTTGGGATTCAATGTGTTCCAGCCAAGGTTAGATTTCCTTCTTTTGGGCATAAAGAGATTTGAATCTTCATTTAAAATCAGGCGTAAACAAAGAAATGTATCGCATATGCATACCACAGCTCTTGCTATGTACACATGAGCAGAATAATTAAAATCACAATTATAAAACTCTTTTTTTATTTTGATATGACTTGAATATGCTAAAACATTCCCCAATAAATGCTCTACAAAATGGTATGAACATCACCAATACCTGTTAACTATTTCTCGAGTTTTTGGGGTTTAAACAGACACTTTCAGACTTCATTTTATACTATTTAAAGATTATGAAATTTTCAGAGTGGAAAAACTTTCAGAATCAATATTAGGTTGTTTTAAGGTTAGGAACAGTAATTTTGATTAGTTTTAAAATCTGCAATAAAACTCATTCTGAAATTTTAATTTAACTAACAGCAAATAACAGAACAAAAAAGTTCAATATAATGCTGCAAAACAAAATGAGCCACTATCATACCTGTGCCAATTTCAATGGCTAAACATGCATTGTTATTTTGAAAAGCATCAAACTTATCTTTTTCATCTTATGTAAGATTAGACAAAAAATAATCACTAAATTAGAATTTCTTAATACAAACTGTAATAAAAAAGTAGATGAGATATATTTGGCCATTATTATATAATTAAATGAATGAAGGCCAATTACTGTATACAGGAAATATCTTCTCAATACACGATGCATCTATTACAAGACAGATTATCCAAAATGATTCCAGTGGATGCTGTTCCAATGATTGTTTTTTGTTCTCTTTAAATATTTCTAGTGTGGCCTTCATTCACAACTCCTCATAAAATTGTTAGTAATATTTTTGTGCATCACATTACACAAATTAATTAATTAAACTTACTATCTTGAAGTAGAAGAGTGTTAACTTTAGAAGTATGGAACTCATCAGGATATTTCAGTGCATTCAGAAGATAAAAAAGGTTAGTTAAGAAAATATCTGTAACCTGGAATTAAAATAGACACAGTGGCTGTGAAATAATATCTACTAAAATAATATATTATTGCTAAATTTATATGATTACACACTGAATGATAGTTATTTTATTTATTAACCACCATTTATAATATTAAAAAATGTATTTTTACTTATTATTTCATATAATGAACACTTATTAACATTTGAAGAAAGAGAACAATTTACAGGCATTGTACTTATAAGTATTTCTTGTAAAACATTATATATTGCTTTACTACAATAGGAAATTAAATACTAATCATACCTCAAACTTAGGTATTTTTTGAAAGAAATACTATAGAATTTTTCCAGATTTCATAAAGATTATGATACAAGTATGAAGCACATTTTAATTTTCAAGAATTTAAAATTAATTGTATAATTAAAAATATTAATAGTTCATAATAAGGCCCAAACATTTAGAAAAAAATATATGCCTTATTAAAGAAAATAATTTTAAAATGTAATATCAAACAAAGTACTGAGTATATATAAAAGAATATCAATAAATCAAAAACTGTTAACCCTCCTGTCGGTGGCATTCAGATTGCTATACTTACCGAAAGTGGCACATCTGAATAACAGGTTTATTTTTTAAAGTGTCAGGATTTTGACAAAGAGATTTCTTTCCCCTTTTGCTGTCAGTTCCGCGCTGCTGGGTCCGAGCCATTAGCCGACCACATGGAGTGAGTGGCAGATGTTGCTTATCGCTGTCTTTCGATTTTTAAGAGCATTTCTCTTTTAATGGTTAGAAAGAGAGTGACAATAACATAGAATGAAAATGTAGAAAGTGTGATTGTTTTTTTAGAGGTTTTTCGATTATTTAATTCAACACCGCATAAAATTTGCGTTAGGGATAAATTATTGTTATGTTTAACTTGATAAGTATCTAATTTTTATAAATTGAAAGTGTTCGCTTAATTTTTTTTTTCATTGTAATATGTTTCTCAAAATTTTTATTCCCCTCTTACTGTGAAATTATTTCTCGAAATTAGGTACAAGTGATTTAACTCTTGAAAAAAATTTTGTTTTAGCGCATTGCCAATGTATTTTAACATTTTAAAATGCGCATTTAAAAATATTATTTGTAATAAATACCATCAAATTATAATTTTGCTTCTTCAGTATTTAGAAAATAATTATATAATTATGGAATTTCACACGATATTTCAATTTCCGATATATCGATTTTTAGTGTTTATCTGCATGATTAAAATTTTGTAATTAAAAATATTTTACAAGAATTCAGGAATGCTGAAATAACTGGATTATACAGCTGATGCTTTTATTTGTTGCAGTCATAAGGTGCAATTGTCAAAATATTTCTTTTTAATATCCATGATACAAATTTGGTTTGGAAAAATGACTTAAATAATGCAGGTTATTTAGACTTATAATTAACCATTTGCAACTGAAATTTTTCGAATGCTTCTAAAGAAAGCTCCTACAGAATATTAAGAACTATTTTAAAATAAATTACAATTTAAAAAAAAATCAATTTTAAGTTATTCGGGTTAGAATCAAAGCTCTCACTATTTTGCAATCGGATAACGACATATTGTGGGGTAAACGAATCATTAAAAAAACTTCTGAATTGAAAATCTTTGCAAATGCAGTTGCATTGATCTTTTTTTACTTATTTCTTCCTAGCTGCTTTTGGCGACCAACACATGTGCCGGGATTTCTGGTCAATATAAAAGTTTAAATTAAATGGTTTCTTCAGCAAAACATCTCGGAATTTTAAGTTTTGATAGTCATATAACTCCTATTGTTTCAGACACCATGCTACATAATTTTTGAATTTTCCGTCAGCTGCACGACCATAAATCCTTAATTTAAAACGTGAGTTAATAAACTTCAATTAATGCAAAACCTTTTTGGTTGAAACCAATTAGGCTTATTAAATTACTAAATTCGGAGAATAGAATCATTCAGCAATGAAGTTTTATGTATACTACTGAATATTTCTTTTCAATTTTTGAAATGTTACAGATGAACTATAATATATCTTATCCAGTGAAAATTTTTCTGATTCAACTACAATTCAGCTTATAATAATAATGTAATTTTTCAAGTGATAAAAACAATCATATATTGTTATATTTTTTATTATATTACAGGATAGAGCAGATATTTTAAAAATGAATGCAAAGTTGAAAAATTTTCTTCACTGCTTAGTTGTAGAATTAAATTTTAGTTCAGTTACAAAAAAAATTACTAAAAGTATATTAAAAGCAAGCTTTAACAGAAATTTACTAATTATTGAAATATAAGCCATGTCTTTGTAACTTCATCTTGAACAATAGAAAAAAAAGTCCATGATCAAATATGTGTAGCAATAATGTAAACAGTTTGAATTATTTTATAACAGTGAAATATGCTGCTGTATAAACGGCTTAATATATGCTCTTGAATTTATTACAAATAAAAAAAAATGAAGTACAAAACAAATGAATCATTGAAAAAGTAATCTTTTGAGTTTTAAGATACAAAAACCATCCTTTTATACTGTAATAATTGTGAAAGTTGTAATAAAAAACTTGTTAAAATCTCATTTAATTTTTAATAATTCTTTAAAATTTTCAGAAGTAAAAAAAAAAAAAAATGATATCTACAATGCACAGTTTCATTTTCTAAGATGTATATTCCACTGAGATAAATATGCAAGTTCTAATAGAGGGCCAAAACGCACAAACATTCGTCTCTGTTAATAATAAAGATGGATGAGTGTGTGCATAATTATTTGTTTGTTTGTTTTGCTGATCTTCAGATCTCACAGTTTGAAATAGAATTACCAAAATCAGCAACTACATACTTTGGACAATGGAACTCATTTCTTTAAAATTTTAATTTACCCTTTCTAAGGGCATGGGAATTACGCTCATCGCTAAATTCATTAATCTTTGAATAAAGTTATGTAACGTGGCATAAATTCTTACGAATTTTTCAGTAAGACAAAGAATTGTTTCTTAATTATTAATTGACAAAATTAATTAATAAATCAGATTAAAGTTATCTAATAAGTGATTCTCTTTTCCTAGGTCAATCTCAATTCTAAAAACATTTTGTCACAAACTAAATGTCAGCTGTACGCATTAAAAAATTTTAAAATGCTAAGATAAGAGATAAAATTAGATTAAGGAGTTAAAAAAATGGCAACAATTTAAAAAAACAAACATAGTATAATTATTTCATTTTAATTAAATTAACAAAAAATTCTCACTTTTAACTCACTCATTCATTTATTTATTTTCACGCAGATTAAATTACTGAACATTAAACATATAAGTAAAAATGCCAGTAGAAACCAGTTTAACATTAACAAAACCACTCAATATATACAAGATTGGGCAGTGAAATAAGATCAATATTTCGATAAAAAAAAATGGAACCTATAAAAACTGCGCTTATATTAACTTTGAAAATATTATTAAAAACCATATATAACAATGAAACTTATATCTCTGCAATGCTTACATTTTTGTTCGAGTTTGTCAAGGAGTGTGAAATTCCATAAGGTTTAAAGAATTAAACAAATATTCCATTTTCATATATAGATTATTACGTTATAAAAATAAGGATTTAATATAATGAATGCTAATCTTTTCCCCAAATCCCACTGTAATATTTTGGTTCTATATATCTCTCCGCTTTTACACTTATTAATGAAAAATAAAAAATTATTTCATTAAAAATTAAAAAGTTTCGTTCGTTAAGTACATTCTGTATATAGGTTTAGTGTCTTATTTTCAAAAATAAATTGCTTAAGCAATCCTTAAATGAAAGCACGCTATAAAAGAGAAACTCGTAAATTTTAATTATATATTTTTTTGATAAACTATTTTCTTATGCTAGAAAGCTTTAAGATCTTATTGATCAAATTATTATTAATAATATATATATTTATTCATTCCAGGTATATATTTTCATACGTTCAATTTTAATCCCTTTATTTAAAACTCATTTTGGATATGTATTTATTATCAAAATTTGAAAAGTAATGGCTCAGAACGTAAACGAGTTTTTAAAATGCATAAAAGGACGCAAGCAGGAAGACTTCAATCATATCTTCCACTGATAACAATTCGCATTTCCTTATCTCACATTCCTATCTTATTATCTCACAGCTTGAGATTGGGGGAAGAGAAAAACAGGAACCCGTAAAAATACGGGCAGTGACAGTTTTAAGGGAGTTTTTGTTTCCGTCTATAGACAGGCCCGCCATTTTGAGGGGAGAAAATATTCCGTTTTTTTTCCGGGCTTGCCACTTGGAGGGTCAAATTTGCTAGTCTAAAATTGAAAAATTAGCAACTCCAATGATTATTTAAATTACAAAAATTGAGCTCAAAGATAAAATATTTTGAAGATATGACAATAAATTCTTGCAAATTATAAAATTACATTAATCAATTTTCACAATGAAATTCCTGGCTAATCAGAAATAAACTTCATAAGATAAACTAAAAATACTCACCTCTTCTTTCTTATCCAATATATTCATTATTGCTTTCAATGTGTACATAAAAATATCATCATATGAAGTATATACTTGGAATCTAAGAATGTTAGTTTGCTGATCAATATGTGGAGAAAGCAGTTCAAAAATTATTCGCTGCAATAAAAATTTTAAAAATTCAATAAAATAATTTGTAGGTGCTATTTCCAATAAAATCAATTTCTGTTTTGTATACATAGAATTCAAAATTCATTGTGTAATCAAAAAAAATTTTTTTTTTATACAACTCAAACTTTTAAGAAGAATTCATATATGGGAAGCAGATTTCATTATGAAAAAGTTTTTAACCTACTAATGGTCACAATACACTTTACCTTTGTTTTGCATAGTAATATCTCTTCTATGCATAAATGGTGGTTGTTCCCCAAATATGCTAAAAATAAATTAAAAACATAATAGTTTATTTAACACTTACCCATTAAAAACATTTGAGGAAATATAATGTTGTAAATATCAATGTCACAATTATGGGAGAAGGATCATACTCAAGAGATGATACTGATTTCTTTTAGACTATATTTAAAGTTAAATTACACAGCAGGCAAGAGGATAGATATTTGTAAACTAAAAATTTGTATATATTGAATTATAATGAAGATACAGCTCAAATCGAAATTTTAAATTTTTAAATAAAAAAAAATCAAATATTAATTGTAAGATTCTAAAATTAAAAGTGTTACAGGGCACAAGCAAGGGCTCGACAAAACAATATAAACACTTCAGAATACAACAGGGAAACTCTGTGCATATTTTGACTTCTAGATGCCAAATGTGTCACCTTCAAAGGCAAGAATATACACAAGTACATTGATTATTAGCAGGAATAACAGTTGAATGTAAAATATATTACAGCACTGAAACTACATTACCACTTACATTTCAGATTTTAAAAAGAGGCACGATTGTTGGAACAAATTTCATATCAATTATAATGACACCCTATATCAAACAGCAAAAAACATCTAACAAACACTACAGTATTTGAAAATTAAATTTAACTAATGGAATAGGAGGGCTTCGAAATAGAACCTTTGCAGATCTAAAGAAGGTTGCATTATCAAAAACTGTTAGGAATGAGCAGCCCTTTGCAAAAATGCTCTGAAATCATCAATTGCATTGCAAGCAATATCTTGTAATATAATGCTTTGCAATGACAAAATAGTGCCCCAAATTGTACAGGATAATGATGGTAGAAAAGCATGTAGTAAAAAATCATTGTTTACATTACTTCAAAACTACACACATATTTACATTTAGAGAATACTAGAAATATATAATTTTTACCATCTCTGTTCCATTAAGTATAGCAAAGATATAGTGATATTATAAAGAATGAAATCACAGCATGGCTTCAGCCTATTGCATGGGCAAGTTATAGGACAGGATTATACCAAAATATTGGCTGACCATCTTAACCTAATGCCAATGTTTCTTTATGAATGATCTCTGTACCAAAAGGATTATGCTTTCATTCAGTGTTAGAATTGTTTGAGAATGATTAAGGGCATAGTAAAATGAAGTACAACCCCTTGGTGTTTCAATCACCTGATTTGAATATAATTGAACCTTTATACAGTATTTTAGAAGGCAAGCAAGAAGGCCTCTTTCCAGTATCAAGCTATTGTGCATCCTGTATTGGACACAAGCTGCAATTCATGCAAAAGAGGACATTCGACCTTTTAACATTTGTTAATAAATACCGTTTTTATTTTGTCTATCTATACTTATAATAAAGCTCAATGTGTGTGTGTGTGTGTTTGTGTGTATGTTGGCGCTCTACAGGCCAGATCATTCAACCTACAGCTACCAAATTTGGCACGTGTATACCTTGGAGGCCGGGAATGTGCACCTGGGGGTTGTTTTTTAGAATATTTGACTAGAATTTTATTTATTTAAAAATTAAGCGAAATTTTGGCGTGTTTCTGCTATAACTTCCGAAAATATTACCGCACAAAAAAGATTTTTACATGAAGTTAAAGATCAAAAATTTATCTTTGAAATGATACTAATGTTTTAATCTTAAAATTAAATTTCTATTTTTAATGAATTTTTAAATAAATATTTTAACTATGTTTTTCAATAATTTTTTTCGTAAAAAATTAAAATTAAAATTAAGCACGTTTCGCATTCATGGAAAAAAATTAGCTTTTTCAAATGGTTGCCATCACATTGATTAAAGCTCCAACTAAAAATAAATTAAATCTTTTTGGAAATGAAATCTGCAAAAATACAATTTTCGGCACGTGTCTGTAGGAAAGGAAACAAATACGAAATATTATTTTTTCTAAAAAATAAATTCAAGAAAAATTATTTTATGATCTTTTACACTTTCTATATTATTAATCCAATAAATCAGTTTTATTTTAAGGCAAGTTTTCTTTAATATGGACAGGATATCCATTCAAATCAGGACCACACAGCTGATTTGTAAACCTTTAGTAAGTTACAAAACTGCTAAAATTGTCTAAATGGAAAATGATTACATTTTATGTAACTTGATTTAATAAATGCTCTAATAAATAACGAATTTTTGATTTTACATTAAGCTTCTGCTATGGAAATTACGAATAACAAAATGTTCTTGAGACACTAATATTTTAAATAAAAAGAGTTAATTTCCAGTCAACTAAATCAATCACTTAAACTGACTGATTTATGAAAATTAAAATATCACTATTCAATAAAAAAAGGATAATTTTAGATTTTCCATCGATCGTTTCAAAGAAAATACGCCAATCAGCGCACAGGTTTCTCAAGATTAATTGGACTAAGATTATGAAAATGTTGAGTTTTTCTAAATTTTTAACATTCAAAACTTCATACATAAGTCTTAGTTGATCGTGGAAAATAGAAACATTCATTCATTTATTTAAAATTTGGTGTGTCCAGAATATTTCTCAGAATATGATAACTTACTGCATTAAATTTAGACTTCATAATTTTTGAAATATATTTATAGGCAGGAACAAAATATTATTATTGATTTCATTTCAATCCTTTTGAAAGCAAAACTAAAAACTGAATTTTATGCTGAATCTCAGAAATTTTTGTTGAATTATTGTTTGAGATATTACATAAATTATGAAAAATATTTTGTAGTTCACATAAGACTTAAATACCGAGCGATTCTGTTTGCAATACTCATATTCAGTAATAATAATAATAAATAAATAACAATAAAGAAGATAAGTAAAATAAAACGCTTGGTTTTATTTAAAAATATCTTTATATTAATTGCAATTTTATCATTTCCCCTTTAAGTTGAGGTTTTACCGGAAATGACAACAAATTAGCAAAATATATATAGTAAATTGAAAGAAACGATCTAAACAACAGTATAAGTTTGGTATGACTATCAAAATTTGAAGATTAAAAATGCTTTGTTTGAGAATCTATTAAGAGACCAATTACTTAAAATATTTAATTGAAAACTGTAGTGAGCGGTTAATACTAGCGAACCGGCTGGTCGCCAAAGGCGGCTAGTATTATATAAAATTTAAATTTATTTAACAACAAAAGTAAAAAAAAATACCTAATATAAAAGGCTTCTGGGATATATAAGTTGGAAATTTTACAGCTTACACATTAAATTACCCTTTGGGAAAATAATACATTTAAACATTTTATACATCAGAATATAAAAATTTACATAATTGTGGATTGTAATATCTTGTAATTCATAAGAAATCACAAGCCAAAAAATACTATGGCTAACAGTATAATAGTTAAGGAAAGCAAATTTCTGCAGGCATCATGCTATTCTTAGTAGTAAGCAGCTTTTATAATCAGAAAGACTTTTCTATTTTGAACATAAATTATACAATTTACAATCTAATAAAAAACCTTTAAATATTTGTTTTCTTACACCCTTGTACAGATTTTAATGATATATAAATAATAGCAGTAGTTAAGTGCAGAACAACTACCCATTAATTCACATAAAATTATATTCAGCATTGTTTCTTTGGTTATGCATCATACATTCTCCCTTATTACTACTTACTAATATAATGAAACTTGTCTATAAAAATATTATAGCGAGTTAGATAAAATTTGAATGATAGGCTATTGGTATAGACAGTATGAATTGATTTCAAAAACTTTTTATAAGAAAATTTTAATAAACAAATATGTACATAAAATAAACATATAAACTTGTTTATTTCATTAAAAATCTTTTAATTTTATTTGCATATGTTAATTTTGCTTTCATAAAATGTTTTTAGCATGCACATTTATTTCAGCACATCTAATACATTCAGATGTATATCAAAAAGATTTTGTATTGTTGTAATAAAATCCTGAATTAAAGATTATACAACCTCAGAATTTTTTAAAGAAAAGTTAGTTGTCTTTTCCTCATCACTAACACCTGGTATTAACTCTGCTAAATATTTTCATCACTTGTGCCACTCAACATGTGTACACGATTATCTAAATTTCAAAAATCGTTAGCAACAAATGAAAGACGGGCTTGACAAGTTTTAGAAAGTACTAATGGCTGTAGATAAACTGCCTACACATTCTGCTTTATTCACTTGAGTAAGGACAACATGTTTATGTTGCTTTCTTCATTAAAGAATGATGCTTTCTTCCAATATTTGAGATTGTAGATATCGCAGAATTTTAGTTTCCAGAGATCTAATTTCTTTGTTTTATCCATAAATTACATGCAAATTTAGCAGCTTTTTATTCAGATTGTTAACAATATTTGGCATATTCTTTTTTGATAGAATTCCTTGAAACATTTAATGCCTAAATCTAATGATTG
Source organism: Argiope aurantia (assembly GCA_026543865.1). NCBI lineage: Eukaryota > Metazoa > Arthropoda > Arachnida > Araneae > Araneidae > Argiope > Argiope aurantia. Next base: position 140,672 of record JAPMOR010026535.1, on the reverse strand, counting down.
AAGGATCAATGAGCAGTTTGAGGAAAAATAAAATGCTATTATACTTTTCAATCATAGGGAAATACGAGGTTTATAACAGTTAACTATGACAGCAACACTAGTGTTTTTCTCCGTCTCTTTATCAATATCAAACAGGCAGTTACTGAAGATTTCCTCTAGCATCCAAGCTTTCTCATATGTCTTATAGTCAATTGGTAACCTCCCATGTACTTTCTGATAACTAACGGCTTCAATTTACCAGTTCCACTACTGTTTGAATATACAGGATGTCCGATTCTGCTTCTATGTCTTCCCATGCTTACAGTCTTCTCTTTTAAAGGGCACTGTTTTGTCTGGCATCAGCTAATGGAACAAACCATTTTCATCTACACAGTACACATCATGAAAACATCATTTACTATCCACTTGACTACTTTCTACACTTTCAACATCTTTTCTTTTTTTCTCTTTTCTTTAAACCAGTTACACTGTAGATTGAGGTATCCAGGTTTTAGTCACATCAGTTTGCTACATTCTTGGATCAATTTCTGCAGGTCATCACTTTATCATATAAAAAAATTGCAAGAAAAACAAGGTCAATTGAAAGGGAGTGGTGTCTAATCAATGATTGAAAATATTTGATTGTGACTACTTAATGAATGAGACACCTCCACCAATCACCCTTCCAAAACAAAGTGGACAACCATCTATAGAGACTTATGCTCTGTATATGCAGTAAACAGACATTTCTTTTACATTGCCCATTCCTGTAAAACAAGCTTTACTGGAAAAAAATATACATCTGAACTTTGGCAAAATTTTATGTTCATATTTAATGGAGATGATGGATATGATTGTGAAATTAATGAATTGACAACAGAGAAAATGGAGACTAAAAGGAGTTGATAGTTTAAGGACTGGCAACCTCTAGTTTGCATGTTGTGTATTTCAATCATTACTGACTGCCCTCTCTCCCCCTTAATCTGCTATCAAAATAAAGAATGAATACTTGAATATAGAGACAAGTACCATTCCTTTATTATCTTGCATTCTAGACAATAAGATAATATCCCTCCCCCAAAAAAAGATTGCATGCATTATCAGCTTTTTAAAGAGGAAAACAGGGGCAATAAAAAAAAAAGCGATTATTGCACATCAGTTCACAATACACCGAGCAAATAGGAATTTCACTAGATATATCATTATATACAGATTATAATGTAAGAATAAAGGAGATTAAATTCTTTCATAATATTATGCTGCATTTCTGCTAATTTCCACAACATGCGATTTCTTTCCAATTTATTATATACAACAGGAAATGCTTTCATCAAACATTTTCAAAAATATTTAATCTGTACCTTATACAACAAGCGATCATTAAAATAACTTCCAAATTTTCAACTTTTTTCCTTCCATACTCGGATTACTTTAAAAAAAAAATGCTGCTTAATGGGAGCATGTATACCGTTTTGTATACTGCATTATTTAATATACAATAAATCATTTTTTTAAAATAATGTCCAAGAAAGTTCAAGAAAATTCAATACACCTTTTACGGCAATAGAATAGTTATTTAAAAAAAAATAACCTGGATGCTTGCTTTTGCTTATAATCTAAATATGTTAAATTCAAGGAAGGGGGACATATCATTCAATTTCAAAATATTACTACTAATTCTTAACATGAAAGGATTCAACAAGTAGTTACAAGTCCCTAGTAGAAATATTAAGCCATGCTGTCTCTAGAGACACCCATAATTGTAAAAATGTTGCCAGTGCAACATATTGCACACAAACTGACCTCTAACTTGCGTCCCATGCATGTTCACTAGAATTCATGTAAGGTGATCTGGTTAGCTAAATCACTCTTTGGAATTGTCCAGAATGTCTTTCTAATCATTCGCAAATAGTTGTGGTCTGGTGACATAGCACATTATCATCTATAAAAATTCCATTGTTGTCTGGGTACACGAATGGCTGAAAATGGTCTCCAAGCAGCCAAACATAATCATTTCCATTTAATGATAAGTTCAGTTGGACCAGAGGATACAGTCCATTCCATGTAAATCAGCCCACATCATTATGGAGGAGCCACCAGCTTGCACAATACCTTGTTGTCAACTTAAATGTATAACTTTGTGGGGTCTGAGCCACATTTCATCCCTACCATTATCTCTTGCCATTTGAAATCATGACTTATATTTGACAAAATCATGGTTATTTAGTCATGTAGAGTTCAACTGATATGGTCATGATCCCAGGAAAGGCACTGTAGGCGATGTCATGCGGTTAAAAAAGGCACTTGCCAATCTTCTGCTGCAATAGCCCATTGTATGTACCACATAAATTCCTGCAGTTATTTTATACAGTTGTTACACACATGCATTTGATTTCAGTCATTACGTGCAAGTAGTTCAGTACTGCATTGCCAATGGAGGAAGGTTATGCATGAAATTAGGTATTTTTGACACTGGCGATTTCGGAACAAATTCCGAAATGGAACATCCCATGTATCTAGCTCTAATTACTATTCACAGTTCAAAGTCTTAATTCTTGTCACAAATCACAATATATAAATGTATAAAGTATCATTGAAAGAGATGCTTTGTTTTCCTTTTCATTTCAGCAATTTTTTTAAATATCTGAAAGGGAATCCTTTTTGGAAATTGAGATCACCTTCCAAATGCAAAAAATACCATTCTGAAAATCTTTATAACATCATTACACATCTTAAAAATTATTTGATGGGTGCTCTAATGGTCCTCAATAAGAGTTTCTGTTCAAAATTTTCTAATTTATGAATTTAAAAATAAAAAAATATTAAAAAAATTCATATAAGAATGCATAACATTCGTATTATTTTTTAACTGAATATTTTACTATATAATAATTATTATCAAAGATTCACTATACTATGAAATACACTAGAAAACATATTCTTCTTTAAGATTGGCGATTCAAATTTACAAATTATTAAATCATAATTAAAAAAATGTTGTAAGTAATCAAAAGAAACCTTAATTTGGAAAATTCAGATATGTATTCTAAATTAAGTATTGCTATTCTGTTACATTTGATAAGAAATAAAATTACATGAAACAAATAAAATTATTTTCTTTCTTGATCCAACTAATGATTAAAATGACTTGATGCAATCTTTGGTTATAGTAAGATCCACTAAACGTAAAATGCAGAATTGGTCGGCGATGGTTTGTATTTTTTTTGTCATTTATCACAGGATTATAAAAATAAATACAAAATTAAATAAGCTATTCATTATTTGAATAAGAACAAACTGTTGGGCCACCCTATTATAAACATACAACAAAAATGCACACTAAGAGCTCTAAATTCTCTACTGATCCTTTACTTCAAACAAAAAATGTTAGACATTTTACTGAAAGTACATACCCCAAAGAGTTCTTTAGGAAAATCCCATACATCTTTATTTACACTTTCCAGCTTAACAAGGGTCAAAAGAACATCAAGACTTTTCTTCTGAAACA
>JAPMOR010026535.1:0-136785 GCA_026543865.1 Argiope aurantia | reverse complement strand
ATGAGGCCACCGCTGCCCCTAGGAATTCATAAATAATTGCATTCTTAAAAATATAAAGCCTAATATTACCATACAAATGTTAGATAAAATATTATAATACACAAAATCCTATTCATATGTAGTTTTGCTTTTAATCAAAATAAGATAACTGCATAAAACAATTTTAAAATCTTTCAAACAGTTATTTGATTTTTAAAACTTAGAATCTAATCCTCCCACCAAAAAAAAAAAAAAATTAAAAAAAATGATACAAAACTGAATATATGCAAGTGGCAATTAAAAAACAAAGAAATAAAATGATTAAAAAGTTTTTTTCCCAATAAGAATGACAACATTAAAAATAAAAGAATCCTTTCTATACACCCAATCAGTTTTTAATTGATAAAAATATGATATAATTAATTGTCACTAAGTACTTTCACTAAAATCTTTATGCTTCATAGCATTCATGAACAAAATAGGAAAACCTATTCAATAGTGAAGACTTCTATAGCATATAAACTATTTGAAAACTTTACTTTTACCTTTAGATTAAATAGGAAACAATGAAAAACAAGGACAACTAAAAAACTTACCTGCAATTTTTCATTATCATGATTTAAATAAATCAACAAATTGTTAATTAAATCCTTTTTTCTTTCGATAAGCCAAAGCCTATATTTTTCTTCATTTTTATCTGTTAAATAAATATTTTAAATCAATATTATTTAACAAAAACATTATTACAACATATTTGAATGTATATAATAATGAATAAGCACATGAAAGGATTTGCTTAAGATTACACTTCCATGCAGTACCTGAGATTCCTCCCATAATCAGAATTTTTTTTTCCCCACTATAGATGCTTAATTCAATTTGCATATACATTAATTCCAAGGAGATTCATTATCATTCATGTTATTTGTAGTGTTTAGTTTTTTTTACTGTTTTTATCTAATTTGTATTATGATAAAAGTTTGATAAAGATGCTGCTGATTGCAAATCTTACAGGAGTCAAAATGAAGAAAAGAGAAAAGCCATAGAATTATTTTTAATTCATCAAAGTTCAATGAATGCAGGTTTAAGAAATGAAATAAAAAAATTATAAAATATCTCACTAAAATAAACTTTAGAGCTATTATTTCAATTTCATCAAAAAAGACAAAAGCAAACCAAAACAAGCAAGTGAACGAAAAACTAACAAGACACATGCCTTTAAGTACATGCTTGAAACATAACTAATAAAAGGCTTAGCATTTTTGGGGAACAAAATCTCAGTAAGTATGGAATCTGAAATGTGAAATATATTTGACAATTTTTATATACATGATGTTGCTAGCATAGCAATAATCAAAATATTTGATAAGCTCCAGAAAAAGTTAACTACTTATTAACTATCACATTCAACCTTAAATAAAAACCCTTTGGTATTAAATATAAATTTCAACCAAATATCTTAAAAAAAGAAATCATACCTAGTCCAGGTATTAATTGGATCAAGTTTTTCAAAAAAAGTTGAGTGAACAATTCCTGAAATGTATCCATGGTCGAAAGAATACTATCATCATCATCATTAGACTAGAAAATAAATAATCTAATTACTTATATGAATATAGAGAATATGTAAATATAATTAACAAGACGCATTCAGCAATTTATTGCTTTAAATATATTTTAACCCTCCAGCTACTTATCCTCTAATTTCCGTGGATTGGCAATCTGTCCATTTTCTATTGCATCCCGTATTTTTCGCAGTTTAATGTGTTTATTTTTACAATTACAAATTTTTATTATATCATATTATTATTGTGCAACACAGTATCAGTTCACCTTGTTTGAAAAATATTTGAACTTATTTTAAACATTGTATCTAAACAGTGATTTTATAAAATTACACAGTCAGAGGGTTAAAGACTTCTTGCATATTTAAGTCCTTTTAATAGGAGGAGTAATTCTTAACATCACTTATAACCTAATAAATAAAATCATATATATTTGAATGTATGCATCTGAAAATGTTTAATGCATTTGTATTAAAATGAATAGAATTTTTCCTTATATAAAACATTTTTCAAAGAATAGAAATTAATTATAAATTGCAAATTTATCAATTCAAAGTTATTTGATTATATATAAACTATTCCTAAATATACAAATTTACTTTTCTGCTATTTAGCATATAAGCTAATTTTTCGTCAAAATAGTTTTACTTAATTTTTTTTTAAAAATACATATTTTCAAATTTATCCTATGAATGTTGTAAATCACATGGTAAAATAAAAATTTAAAATGGATTTTTTAAAATTTTTTTTAAAAACTAAAATTAGTATTTAGCTGAGTAATACCAGAATGCTAATTTTTACACTTTCATAAAGATAAACATGGAAGTTTATCTTAAGATAGAGTATAATAACGAATTTAAAACAAATTAACAGGCTTGTAATCTGCTGGTAATATTTATTAGAAAAAGTTCATATTAAAAAAACTAATTTACAGATAAAATACTTGTACCTTTTAAGTTTATTCTTATGAAAATTTATAATACAATAGAAACTTGTATAATTAAAAATGCAATAACAAATAAATTTAGCTGAATAATACCAAACAGTAAGGTACAGCAGTAATTCATATATTCAAATATCAAAAACTTTCAAGTAAGACTTATTTTTTTATACAAATCTGCCACCAAATACAAAAATAAATAAAACTTTTTGAACCTCTGCTTTCATGAAGATTTTAAAGAGGCAGGACAATAGCACTTTTTAACTATGAATAGAAAAAGATCTTGCAATGTAACAAGTAGCAGCTATGGGCTGCTCCAAGGGAAAGTCTTCAGAATAGTGTCTTAGTAGTTAACACCTGTCCTCAGGAATAATCTCGTAGCATCCATTATTTTTTGATAGCTGCAAGATTGATTGAACCCATTTTTGATTAATTTTAAATGCGATTGTAATGTGTATTTAAAATATTTTGAGTGTACTTTCGATTATTTTTAGGCACGATAATAGTGTGAATGCATAAGATTAATATAAAATGGGTTTTAACATTTACTGTAGTCCTTTCAACTCTCAGTTTTAGTTGCACCTCAGAATTTTATAAATATATACGTTTGTTACAATTAATTACTGTATTACCAGTTTGCAGAATTTTAAAGTATTATATTAAAAGATGCAAGAATTGAGTTTATTCCTCAAGCTAGGCAACTTTGTTTAAGACATTTGAATCGTGCACTGTTCATCACACATTTCTATTTTTGAAACTATCCATGTCAATTAAAAAGATATAGGATTAGATGTTAATTCCATATAATATTTATCTTTATTAATGAAATAACTTACTATGAAATCTTCCCTATCACTTTTTCAGATTTTTAAGCATGTAAATTACATTTAAAGAATACTACTTTATTTACATGAAATATTTTGTCTACAGATTTTCTGAAGTTTACATATGTTGGTATAAATTATACACAATTATTTCTATAATTAAAAAATATATTTCATTGGCAATTAACACAAAAGGTTATTCTCGAATTCCACATCAACTTGGAAATTGAATGCATATCTCGAATTCAATGAGGTAAAAATATAAAATACACTATCTTTTTCTTTTGATTTCTTATTTTAAAATTAAATCTGCTTATAAAATATAAAAGTTAATCAAGATATTTTGCTATTACTGAAGCCAAACACAATGGCATTTTATTACAGGATTTTCGCATGTAAAATGTTTAAAGAAAATGCTTTTCTTCATTTAAAAGTAAAAATGTTTTGTAAAAAAAATTTATACTGAATGGGAATGCATGTTTAAAATTACACATCTTTTTATTCTGTAACAGGAATAATTTTATAATTTGCTGAAACGAAAAGCACTGTAAACATTGTTTAAATATAATAAGAAAGAAGCTATTTATAAGATACTCTTTAAATTTTATTATATCTGAGAATTTTGAAAGATAAATCTTACTTCATTTCGTTAAAAACTTATATTTAATAATTGTTATTACAATAATGTAATGAAAACTATTTGTGCGTACCTATTACGAGTCAAGTTCCACCATTAAAAATTTGCTTTCAAATATATTTTATGTATGATTGATTTAATTCAAATACCAGCTACTCTTGTATAATGAAATTATTAAAAAAGTCAATTAAATATTCTTAAAATGGAATGTGGATAAAATGAACAATGGGAAATATTTCTGTTTATAGTTCTTCTTAAGTTTGTATATTGAATTTTAGAATAGATTTAGATTTCTTTATTATATTGGACTGATTATATTCGAGATTTTTTCTCTAACCTTCTCGAATCGAGAATTTTTCTCTAACCTTCTCGAATCGAGAATTTTTCTCAGGTTCAAAACCTTGGATTTTACTTTAGAAAAAGGTATATAAGCAAGATATTGGGAGCATGTAAAACTTTTAGATAACATCAAGTTCAATGAAGTTTCTTGTATGAGTAAATTATTCAAAATTTAGTAATCTTTAAAAATAAAATCTTGTATCTGCATCAAATAAATGTTCTGAATTACTCAAAATCCTTTTAGATTTTTAAAGCATATTCAATTTCAGAATTGTGAAATGGAATAGCTATAACACTTTGTTGCAACCTACTTTTGAATAATTATATGTTCCTTGTTTTAAAAATGTTATATAAAAACAATTTTTAATTAAAGTTAGTTTTTCAAGATTCTTAATCCATTGTAGACTTTACACATAGGAAATTTCATTTTGTACAAACATAATTCTGCAGCTTAATCTCCTTACATCTATCCCAGCCATAACTTCAAAGTTAAATTTATAAAAATATTAGCTATGTTGAAATTATATACATATTTATAATAAACTGAAATATGATATTTTACATTAAGTTTCACTTACAGTCTGGTTTAAATTTCTCTTTAGAATCAACATTCAAAAATTATCTAGTGCATTAAAAACAATGAAATATTTAATTAGCTGACATCAAAATATAAGTATCACAGATATTTATTTAATTAAAAGGATTCTTGAACCATTGATTCAATAATTTATTTTAAAATATTTACACAAAATCTTGCTCTAATTACATTTTAAGTGTTTATTTTTTTAAATAAATTCCTCTATTTCTTTATAGCAAAGATGTCCAAGTAGTACATTAGCCTGGCCAAAATAAACAAGGCTTATATTTATATGGCGACAAAAATATTTTTTCTTTTGGGGAAATGGTTTATTTCAAAACTGTCAAATAAAGGAAAAACAAAGGCAGACTGATATCAATACTTCCTTCCTTGCAAGTGGTAACTTCAAGCTACCCTCATTCCTATTTCAAAACATATGTGGTCTACAGTAATTAATTTCAAAATGATATAAAGTGAATATATGCAATTATAGATCCAACAGAGAACTTATTTCATGCCATAGGTGAAAGTAATTGTTCATATCTATAATTACTTCAAAACAGGGAAATAATTTTATATCTTAATTCTCAAACCTGACAGGAATATTTCTTAAAGTCTAACATTCCATCTATATTGAATTCTATCTTAATATCCAAATAGCATCATATCTTGGATATATTGTATATAGTTAGATACTAATTCATATCTATGGAGAAAATTGAGAGGAATAAACAAAACTATACCTTCAAGAATTTTAAATCTTCACACTTCTTTCCTATGGAAGATTCAGTTTAACCCCCCCCCCCCCCCCCTCTTTTGTATATTTATGATACCACACAGTTTTTCCCAAAATTGATCTGTTAAAAGTTTAATTAGTCATAATTGAATTTTTGAATAGATTTTTTTACAATAAAATTACTAATTTCCACTAGAGATTAGAACTTATAAATAGACTCTGAATAATTACACAAAGAGTATTTCCAGGTTTCAACTATATATTTTTAAAATAACTAAAATAGTTAACATTGTGAAAAAGAGTAATGATTTTTTTTTTTGTCAATCTCTTTGAAATCTTACAGGTATACTTCAAATAGCAAAACATATGGTGATATAAATCTTTAAATAAGATATTTAGATTTTATAAAATGACCTTTAATATCTTAAAAATTTATTTCTTTTTTAAATTTATCTTTTATTGGCTCTTTTATAAGATGTAACTAAATACCATTTGATTAAAAATAAAAATTAATCCTTTTACTTTTAATATATTATACATCTACATACTATTTTAAATTACAGGAGGAAATATTAAATGCATCATTTTTGATCCATTTTTTTTTTCTAAAATAATAGTAATAAAAATAAAGAACGTATTTGTGTTGACAATCTAAAGGTCATATCTTTTGACTTAGAGTATCAACGTTGGCACATACATACTTTGGAGTATGAAAACGTGCACATCAGAGCTATATTTTAAATTTCAATTAATTAAAAATGAGCTGAATTTTGTAATATTTCTGAAAATATTATAGCACAAAAATAATTCTAACATCACTGTTACATTAAAATTTTTTTATTAGTAAAGTTTACTAATAATTTTTTAGTATTAGTATTTTTTATTAGTTTATTTAGTATTTAAATATTTCATTAAATATTTAAATGGACAACCGTGAAAAGTTCCTCTTTTTAATTTCTGTGTATTATATATAACAGAACCTCAAAGTCAGCTAGCTATCAAAGAAAGTTAGGAAATAATAAAATACATATTTTTTAAAACATATGTAATGGAATTTTAAAATTATTTATTTCTGTACTAAACATTAATGAACAAAATCAGTCTTTCTAGCATTTATATTTTATCTTCAAACTAGCATCAGGTAGTTATTTAAACAAGTTTAATTTCATAATGATAAAATTCTTATTAATATTTTTGAATTCTAAAACATCTTCCGTAAGATTCTTGATTTAGAAAGGCATTTTAGAAACTGAAAAAATTAACGAAGTCTTTTTTTTTTTGGTTATGAATCATAAATGCTATTATTTCAAATTGCTAGTCTTTTAAAATTCTTTTAATGTAGGTACACTCAACATTTTTAATAAGCAATCGCATATGACATTTTTGGAAATTAAATAATATACAAATTTAAAGTACATAGTGACATAATTTGCTTTCATAGACATGAATTAGGTTTTATTAAAAAAAAATGAATTTAAAACTTTAAATTAAAAGATAAAAGAGACCAAATTATTTTTGGACTAAAACACATTCTTACAGCAGTATAAACAAAGTTATGCAACTGTTTCATAAACAAAGTTTTATAATAACTTTCATTTAACACTAACAATAATCAAATATTTCAATGATACAGATTTTAAGGCCAAATATACATTTATTCAACATAATCGTTTAATACTATTTTCATTATTTTCTGCAAATTAATAATGATATGAATGATTTTTTTAAAAAAGAATACACTAAAATGTTATTGCTGCAAAGTTAACATAAATTAGTTTAAATTTTGCAACTGAAAAATATGCATTTTAATACAAAAATTTATTTTTTATTTATAGAGATGGGAATTACAGATTTCCCTATAATTTAATTGTCTGAATTATGCATTCAATGGCACAGTATTATATATATTTAAAAATAGAACTTAAAGAGGCATAAGTACTCTGAAATATATGTCACAGTTTTTTAAAAATCAAATCATTTTTTTCCCTGAATAAATACAAAAAAATTTGATTATTTACTGATGAATGAAGCAGAAAACACACATTTATTAGTCACAGAAACTTCTCCTGAACAAATAACATTAGCACATGCAATTTTGAAATACATTTGTAATTAAACTGTGCTGCTTTCAAATTAAAATAATTTAATAACAAAAACTATGCCATTGATTTGGTTGAAATAGATGATATATCAATACCATAGTTCTTAATTGGGTCATAATTTTTTTCTGCATCGTACTATTACGATAAAAATGTCATAAATTTCAAATAAAATCGCATTTAAATCTGATGTTAGTTTAGTTCAATAACACCATCTTTGAAATCAAAAGCATGCATGTTTCTTAATTCCAAATAGACATTTTGAATTAACTTCACATATTAGCAATACAGCGCAGGAATTGGATTTAGAAGTTACGTAGATTGACAAATATCAGTTTCTCCTAAACATTAGAAAATCCCTGTTTCTTCCTATGAGGAAAATTTTGGTGTTGGTCCTAGAGTCTAATACAAATGGATACATCCCACAACAGCATTTAAAAAGGTAATTGAAAATATTAAGGTAGACTACATCAATTTAGTCCAAAAAGAATATATTGCATCACAATTGTTCTTGAAAGCTCATTTAAATTAAGTACTGAGAATCTTAAAGAACACAGAAACACTACATGCTCATTTCTGAAACTATTTTATGAACTACTAGCGAGTAGTTCATTTGAGGGGAAAAAGAATAATAATCTCCAGATAAACTGAAACTAGAAAATATATTGGATTATATCACAACTATCTATGAATGAAACTGATGGCTTAGGATTAAAAAAAAAAAAAATGAAGCACTAGCTGAAGGAACATAAATTTAATATTCTTTTATTATTTTTAAAACATATATAACATTCTCAAATCTAAGAAACAATGTTTGTATTCAGTAATGGGCATTTAAACAAAAATGAACCTTACATCTCCCAATGAAAACAGTTAAGTTATATTTGAAGGTTAAGAATGCCAAACACATATGATATTTTCAAACATCAATATTCTACCACTATATAAAACAACTTTATACTAATAAGGATAATCATGTTTCTGTCCATATTTATTTTCTAGGAAGAGTAAATCCAACATTCTTGTATTTTTTGGTTCAATACTGGACAGTAATGAAAAATCAAGCAAATGAAAAAACATCATTATTCGAAATTTATATTTCACCAGGTGATAAACTATTCATTACTATTACTATTCATGGAATAAATTTTTAAATAAATATGTTCTATGTAAAAATTTTTCATGCAATTCAAAATCTAATGTTAGTGTTTAGAAATTTGATATTTTTCCAAATTTATTTAAATATTACATGTGTGTCAAATTTTATGAAAATCTGCGATGGTCATGCTAGCAGAGTGTGTTGAGCTGACATAAATCTACAGTTTTACAGAAAGACTTTGAAGTAAGTGGAGATTATATCGCCAGTTCGATACGGGAAGGAGAGAATTTATTGGAATTTAAATATTGAAGGACTAAAGAATTAAACTGCAGAATTTAACAATTTGAAGATATCTAGAAACATGAGTATATGCAGTTTAAAAAGAACATAACAAAAGGACATTGAGTAATTTCTCAGGACTTCAATAATTTACAACTACAATAAACTATATAGATTAACAAAAAACAGCCTTAGAATAATTAATGAGGTATTCTCAATGTAGTGATTGCATTATAATATGGAACAGCAAGTCAACTTTATAAAGTTATTTTAATTATCCACACATCTCAATGCGAATCCATTTTAATAAGATTTGTTTAGTTGTCGAAAGATAGATAGCAGCACACTTTTAATCTTACATATGACCATATATAAATTGCTGTATAGCTTCGACAACTTTTAAATTTATAATTCAGTTTGATTCTATGTCTATTAAATGTATGAGTATGAATGAAATGATATCCCCAGTAGAACATAATGGAAATAAAATTACTTTTTATATGATACAGAACGTTTTCCATCTTTTAAATATCATCACTGCACACATATACTAGTGTATAAAGTTAAAAATAGTATAATATTGTATGATTTTCAAAAATACTTTGATCTTTTCGTAATGAATTTAATTTTTTTTGCTGAAGTTACTTCAAACTAAATTAAAATTGTGGAAAAAAAATAAGATATGAAATAAAACATTCACATAATTTTCTAATGATATTTGGAAAACATGCAAGTGTTATAAGACAATATGAATACTAACCAACAAAGTTTTTTCCAAATCCAAAATGCAATTTGCATTTTTTTTGCTTTGCAAAATTTTCTCGATGACCATAATTTAAATTATATACGGAGATATTCCTTATATAATAGTTAAAAGCCTTTTTCTCACTAATATACTTCACACTAAAAACCTTCCTCTGGTACTGCACACTGCACTACAACACAAGAGCCAAGAAAATAGTCCATTGGAGAGCATGCGCAGTGCGCGCAAAATCGCATTTGTTAGGTAGCCATTTGCCCAAGTTGGAGGAAGAAATACGAGTGTCTGAGTACGGTATTTCAATCCAAAATACACAGAAATTAAAGTGTTTCTCTTCAGGAATAAATAGACATTTAGAATATTTAGGAACTGATTTTGCGAATTAGATGGTCGAAAGGGACAGATGGAATGTATAGCATCTTAGAAAAAGTGATTGAATTTTGGTAAGTATGAAGGATTGAAATTGTATAATATGGCGGCTGCGCAGTCTTTGTTAGTTTCATCTGCGTAAATCTGTCGTGCAGCACGTGATGTGTCGTTATGAATTTCATCAGAGGTACCGGCAACTTAATTGCGCTCTCAATTGTTATTGTTGAATGTGAAATTGAAAAATAAATATTTTAAGTTAAGAGTTGTTTTGGAAATTATGTTTATTACTACCCATTCAAAAAATTACATTTCATTTTCTTCTGTATTTATTAACAGAGTTCATATTTTAGGTATGTTATTTTCTCCTTAGTACTGAAGCAAGTTATGTATTTTCTTTGTATAAACGACATTCTTGCTGCAAATACGAATGACATGCTTTTAATTAATTTAAATTCTCCATGTAAAGCGAAATTTTTGATAGTTGTGCTCTTAAAATATATTACAGATTTTAAAATAGTATACGAAAATTTACCATTTATTAATATTTATTCATTTAAAAGAATAATATTGCATCTCTTCATATTATTTTACTCTTGTGTACATATTTATTAATTTGTTCTACGTACAGAAGTCGCAGAACTTTTTTTCTGCTTTGAATTTAAATAAAGGTCCTGATGTATTTTAACAAATCTTGTTCTGTTTGTTAATCTCTTCTAATGGTTATTATATTAAAGTATATGACAAGTGTGATGGAAAAACTAATTTATGCTTTTATTTTCTTTTGTATTTAAGTTTCATATTTTCCAGTTAATACAGTTTAAAGTGTTTGAATTAACAAAGAATCGTTACTTATTTTATTATGTTATACATTTTGCAGAAATCTTTTTGTTATATTTAAATGCATATTGATAATTGTTTTTAGCAAAACAATTATAATTTTTTGTTATTATTTGTGGAACTTCTGATATTTAATTTTATCATTAAATTATTTAATTATTTCTCATAATTTATTTTTAATATTCTTGTTTTATTTACTTTGATTTTTCATATTAATTTTTTACGTGAAGATTAACTATTATTAAATTGTAGTATAGTATATTCTAAAACTAATTAAGAATTATTTAATGAGGAATGCTTATTTTTTGCTGTAATATGATTGTTCTATTGGTTTGAATTGCTTAAGATTTAAATTGTATCATCCAGTTTAGATGATAGTATTTGCTCAGTGAAATTTATCTTATTCTATTCTATTCTAATCATGTTTCTCTGCAAATACAGACTTAATGTAAAGATGAAGGAAATATGAAGTATATATATAATTTTAATTGTAACTGTACAAGTATGCATATTATATTGAAAAGGAATTCCTTTTTGAGAAAACTTAATTTTCTTGTTTTTAAACATTTTTTAAAAAATAGATTTGATTTTAAAGTAATATAAAATGTATTTTAAATATTTTGTTTCTTGATTTATTTGAGAAGTTATGTTCTAAAAAAATAGCAATTTTCTATTGGGAGATGGTAAAACTTGCATTTAAATTTAGTAAAGATTGAAATTTAAAAAATATTACTTTAAATATTTCTTTTAATGACTTTATTTCCAAATATATTTATTAAATATTACCAGTTTTATGCTGGAAACAAGGAACTTAATTAACTTTATTTAAAATGAACCTCATCTCAATTATCAAATTTTTACAATTGGATAGTTGATGAAAATAGTTTTTCTTGAGGAGGAAGGCTTATGTTATATTAGGACTGCAAAATTATTTGTGCTTTATACTTTCATATTTATATTGGGCCCTGATTACTTGAATATATTAAATTTAGTTTTTTATTCAGAGGGAGATATTGTTAACAGCCCCCCCCCCTCTAGCTAATTGCTTGGCAATTTAAAGTTAAGAATATAAAGTTTACAACAAGGTTGATTGATAATTGGCGATCAGGATATTAAAACTTAAACACTTTTTTTTCTTTAATAACTGACTGACAAGTTATAATTTTTTTTTCTGGTTGCAGGCTGTTTTATTTTAATTATTTTTGTCTTGAAAATAAAACATCTACAAATGTCTGCTAGCAAATAATGAGTTTCATTCAATAATCCATTATATTAAGAATTCTCAGAAATCGACAATTTCTCAATTTTATAAATGATTTAGATCAAAACAAAGATTTGACTGAGTATATATATATATATATATGTGTGTGTGTGTGTCTTGACAAAATTCAAAAACTTTGAAGTTTTAATAAAAAGGTTTTCTTGAATTCTTAATCTCAAATTTCCTCATCTTGTCTTAATATGTACAAAATAAGTCATTGCAAATGTATATGTATAAATGTATTCTCCTTATTTACTTTTTTAATAATTGTATGGAATGCAACCAAATTTTGTACATTTTGAACAATTCTATTATGTTCTCCTTATTTTGGTGATTTTTTAAAATTTCTAATTTTATCAATGTGAAAGGTGAGATTTAACTATGTCTTTGATGCAAAGTTTACGTCAAACTTTCAGGTTTAAGCAATCTTTTTTTATATTTCAAAATTTATGAACAAAATTTGCAGTATACATAGCAATATTAATAACTTGTGGCAAAAATTAACTGTAAGTGTTTTAAACAAATTGTCAGGCTAAATTGATAATTTCATTTAAAAACAGTTTAGGTTTAAAAAGATTTAAAAATATTATATTAAAGTAAGATTTATGTTAAATTTATTCCTAAAATAACAAACTTTTAAATAGGAAATTCTTCATTTCTCTTTTCAAAATGAATTTTTAATCCTTAGAAATACATACACACACACACACATACATATATAATATACATACTAGCAGCTTTTGGCGACCAGCCGGTTCGCTAGTATTACCGCTCGCTACAATTTTCAATTAAATATTTTAAGTAACTGGTCTCTTAATAGAATCTCAAACAAAACATTTTTAATCTTCAAATTTTCATAGTCATACCAAACTTATACTGTTGTTTAGATCGTTTCCTTCAATTTACTATATATATTTTGCTAATTTGTTGTCATTTCCGGTAAAGCTTCAATTTAAAGTGGAAATGATGACATTGCAATTAATATAAAGATATTTTTTAATAAAACCAAGCGTTTTATTTTATTTATCATCTTTATTGTTATTTATTTATTATTATTGAATATGAGTATTGCAAACGGAATCGCTCCATATATGTCTTATGTGAACTACAAGATATTTTTCATTATTTATGTAATATCTCAAAGAATAATTCAGCATAAAATTCAGTTTTTAGTTTTGCTTTCAAAAGGATTGAAATGAAATCAAGAATAATATTTTGTTCTGGCCTATAAATATATTTCAAAAATTATGAAGTCTAAATTTAAATCAGTAAGGTATCATATTCTGTGAAATATTCTGAACACACCAAATTTTAAATGAATGAATGTTTCTACTTTCCATGATCAACTGAGACTTATTTATAAAGATTTGAATGTTAAAAATTTAGAAAAACTCACCATTTTCATAATCTTAGGCCAATTAATCTTGAGAAACCTGCGCGCTGATTGACGTATTTTCTTTGAAACGATCGATGGAAAATCTAAAATTATCTTTTTTTTTTATTGAATAGTGATATTCAAATTTTCATAAATCAGTCAATTTAAGTCATTGAGTGTAAAGAGAGTGTAAAAGATAATAAAATAATTTTTCTTGAATTTATTTTTTAGAAAAAATATTTCTTATTTGTTTCATTTCCTACAGACATGTGTCGAAAATTATATTTTTACAGATTTCATTTCCAAGTAGATTTAATTTATTTTTAATTGGAGCTTTAATCAATGTGACGGCAACACTTTGAAAAAAGCTAATTTTTTCCCATGAATGCGAAACATGCTCGTGCAGCTTAAATTTTATTTTTATTTTGTACGAAAAAAATTGTTGAAAAATATAGTTATAATATTTAATTAAAAATTCATGAAAAATAGAAATTTAATTTTAAGGTTAAAACATTGGTATCATTTAAAAGATAAATTTGTGATCTTTAACATCATATAAAAATCTTTTTTGTGCGGTAATATTTTCGGAAGTTATAGCAGAAACATGCCAAAATTTCGCTCAGTTTTTAAATAAAATTCTAATAAAAAATTTGATAAAATAACCTCTAGGTGTACTTTTCCGGCCTCAAAGTTATATACGTGCCAAATTTGGTAGCTGTAGGTTGAATGGTTTGGCCTGTAGAGCACCAACACACACATACATTGAGCTCTATTATAAGTATAGATTAAATATTCTTTTAAAAAATGCATAGATGAAGCTGCATACCCTGACAAAATAAATATTTTGCATCTGAAAATTTTTTGTCCTACCTTTAGTTTTCTTACAAAGGAAGGGACAAATTTGTTCCACTGCTCCACATGGGACTTAAGCATCTCCTGAAATACATTGTGACTTGCACTGCAATTTGTTACTTCTCATTTACACTTGGAGCATGAGATTTGTTTACAGATACATTTTCTGTAAATACCTGGAAAGTCAGTCTATGTGACAGCCCATAATCAACCCCATAAGTTTTTCAGTTTTTTTTATGCATAAGATTAAAATTTTTATTATGTTTAGCAATTAAAAAAATATTTCCTTCTGTATTTATTTTTATTGGCACAGATTATTCAAATATTTTTTAAAATCTTTTTGTTCATGTTATCTTTAATACCTTATTTAATTACAAAAAGATTTAAATTTTTTGCTCTACCAAAAATTTCGGATATTAAATAAAAACATTTGTTTCCTCAACTTTTTACAATTAGTACATTTTAGAAAAACAAGCTAACTTAATTAAAATCAATTATTGTATAAAATTGAGTTAAATTTCATGCATTCAGTTTCAATTCTGAAGAAATTTCTTAGAAAATAATTGAAAAATTATAAACTGAAAAGAAATGTCAACTAGTGTGCAAATAGTATGGATATATTTATTTTATTTTTCAAAAGCTTCCCAATTGTTGCTGTTTGGAATAAAATTTGACATAATTATGAAATTAAGTAGAAAGTATTAATTTTATTTCAGAGACTAATTTAAATTGCTGTGGGAATTCTACGAGATTATGTAATAGTTTTTTATTAGAATAAATAAAAAGATCATTTAAACAATTGATAATCATAATCTTCTTTCTGTTAAATATTGCCTGAGCATTTTCCCCTCTAACTATATATTTTAATTATTAATATAGATATAGATTTTTTTTGAGAAACAAAAGCAGATAGAAATGTTTAAATCATTGTTTTAATCATCTTTACCAAATTAGTTTTTAGGGAATTAAATATGTAATACAGAAAAGTGATTTTTTACAAATTGCATTCCATATTATTGCAGAATATTTGGAAATTAGTTAAGTTTTAAACTTCATATTGGCAAAATAATAAATTTTAATGGTATGTTTTTTAATCATTTCATTGGGTTTCTTTCAGTTTTTTGAGTCATTAATATTGCTCTATATCTATAAAGTTTGTAAAAGTATTGATGAATTTCAAAAAGCAAATAAAATCGTGACCAATTTTACTTTGATGATTAAAAACAAACTTGCATTTTCAAGATTCTTTTTACTAAAATAATTTTCCATAAATTAAAGATTACATGAAATTTTAAAAGATTTAAACATTAATTAAAAAAAAACTTAAAATTTATATTTATCATCAAATGTTTTCATGCTTGATAAGTAAAAAATTACAATTTTAGGGAAAAAAAGATTAGAAGATAATAATGTTTTATGTTAAATTAGTTAACCTTATTTTTAAAATTTATTCTTAATTCTTTAACAACAACTAAAAAAACAACAACAAAACTAATGTATCTAAAGTCATTGAAACACATGCAAGTGTAAATTCTGCAACAACAAATTAAACAAACCCTTCTCTCAAACTACGGCTATAAACTGATCATGCATTTCAGTTATAGCTCTGTAGATGTCCTCCTCTTGTCTCTTTGAATTAAAAGATGATTCCATTCTGTTTTTGTCCATGAAAAATGGCTTGGGACTTTCAGGCACTGGGATTCTCGCACAAAATACCATTGAATGTTTTACGGATTAATGGAATTTTCTCTGAATAGAAATATTTATATTGAATCTTTCACATCGAGTCACAATATTACAAAATAGTTCTTGTATAATTTTTTTATGCATTCATCTATCTGCCTTTGATTATTAATTTGTCATATGCTGTATAAAGGTATGCTGAAAAATGATTTGAATTTGGTGATCTTTGAAATAAATCAAAATATCAAATTAAGAGAAAACATTTTGATTTTTGTTTTTAAGATGTTTGATTATGTGGAATAAGAATTGAGGAAAAGTACTTAAAAAAAATATAATTGTTTTCTTCAATTTTACACACTTAAGGAATTGCGCTCAACTTACATGATTAGAGCTGTCCCACCTTAGTTATGTTACTAGGTGGTGGTGGCAATGAGAAATTTAGGAATATTCTCTTTTATTTTGCATAATTTTAGCAAGAACTTCTGTCTCTATAAAAGTTATTTTTTATTTTTTACATAGGTGTTTGCAAGTCTAAGATGTATGTAATAATTTTGATTTATCCATGTTCCTACAATTATTTTCAATTCATTTGAATTCATATTACTTCTGAATTGTGTAGGCTTTTCCCCTTTAGTCTCTAAATGCATGAAATAAATACTTAGATAAAATTTATGAAACATTCAGCAATAAATTCTTCCAAATGCTTTTTCATGGATTCCCCCTTCCCTTTTCCTTGCCTTCCTGTTTGGCTTGTGTTATTCACTGGCCATTGATTTTATAATTTTTTAAAATAATTTAATAATAGAATGATAATAAATGAAAATTATTTAAAAAAAACATGAGATTCTTGTGTTAAAAAAATCATTTCATATACATGTATAAAGGAGTGCTTTCAAGTTTTGAAATGTTCTTATTTATTCCTGTTACATTATATTAAATCTTTTTAAACTTCTGCATTATTGAAAGAGAGTGCTTATGCATTTTCGTGTGAAAAATCTTAAATCATCTTAAAATTTAATTTATGGTAAATCTCCAAAAATCAAAATGGGTTTTATTTGTAAATTTTCAAAATAGTTAATTGCCTGGAAGTCTTACTCAATTAAATCTATTCGTATGAAATACCAAGCTTTTGTCTGCAATATGATATATAGTTTATATACAATATGATACTATTTATTTGTTTCTCATTTATAAAATACCAGCTGCCTTTGCCAACCAGCTAATTTCCTGCAATTATGTTCACTAAAATTTTGAATCAAATGAAATTGTAACACTTGGTATTTATACCCTCTTTAGCAAAAATATATTGAGATTTCAAATTTTTGTAGCAGTATTATATTATTATAGAACCTGTGATTTTCATTGTATTATGTATTTCTTTAATTGGTTTTTATAAAATTTTAACTTTAAATTGAAGCAAAAGTGATTAAACTGCAATTAAAACAAAAAGATTTTTGCTGAAAACAAACATGTTTTTTAAAAAATGAGTACAGAAACCAGAATCAATTGGTATTAGTATCCCTAGTATACTATTTGGAAGGGCCCCCCTCCTTTTTTATAATTTAATCAATATCTCAAAGAAGTTATTCAATACAAATTTTCTGATTTATTGTTAGTTTTAGTTTTTAGAGTCTGAATTTAAATGTTGTAAAAATTTTATTTTGGTTTAATTAATGTATTTCTGAAAAAATTATGAAATCTTAAATTTTATATAGTCCTTTGGTAATAAAGAATTATATTCAATTATTTTTGGTGCACCAATTTTCAAATAATAATAAAAAGTTTCTTCTGTTACCCAATCTCACTGAGTTATTAGGTTGTGAATATCATTATTTTATGATAATCAGTAATTTCATAATTTTAGACCAGTCAGCTTTTGGAAAAGTTTGTCACTGGTAGGCATATTTTCTTTGATATAGTCGTTTTCGTTGTCTAAAAATAGTGTGGTCATGGAATACAAAATCTCGTGACTCATTAAGTTTTTGTTACAATAAAGTGAAGCTCTCTTTATTTTAAATATTAGTATCTCAAAAATATTTAACTGAATATATAACTCGTAGGACTAAAAGTAAGTTAAAAAATATAAAATTTGCCATTAATTGGAACATATACTGACTCAAACGACATAAAACAATTATTTACTTCATTCTTATTCAAAGTGCATGGCATCATGAAAAGTGGTTAAATTTGAAAGCTGTTTTTAAGGACTTTTACAATAATTCAAAAGCATAGTCATAAAGGTTTGTTTACTGGTTGAATAAAAAAAAAATTGCAAAAGAATCCTAAGTGAAATAGGTCCAGGGGCCCAAATACATTTTAAGATAATGTTCAATGAGCTCTTTTTTTGTCTTCTTCGTCCTTCTTTCTAGGCCAAGTGCATTACTGTTTATTGAAATAATAAGATAGTTATCTGGAAGGGGTAGCACATATGTTCTGTCCTATTATTTATCACGAATTGACAAGTGTCTGAACTTAAATCTTTGTTGCAGAAGATTATTGTTAGATTTATTTGAATTATGCTGTAATTGTATGTTTAATCTTTTATGTTGTTAAAGAATATACAGATTGGTCCAATCAATGGAAACTACGAATCCATAAGATAAATTTTTTTTAGCTAGAAATATATTAAATGCAAGAGAAGCTGCTGAAAAAAACTTCGACAGTGAAGCCACTTTAGTATGTTACATGCTTGATCATCCTTCTCGTGAATGTCATTTTGAAGCAATTCTTTTAATGACCTTTTAAAGGAATTGTACTGTATTATATTGAATTGTAATTAATTGTAGTGTGTAATTACATTAGTCAATTGAATAAAATCTAGTATGGAGAGATTTTTAAACTTCTAAGTTTTCAATGATTATGATTTCTTTTGCCTTTTTTTTTTTTTTAAATGTCCTCACCTATTAAAAAAATTATTTGTTGGATTAAATTTTGCCAGGTTTTAATTTTTACTAAAAAGAGAAATAAAAATTGTTAGAAAAAAATTCTCAAAGAAAAATTTTTATTGTTTTTTAGAACTTATATTTTTTAGTGTTTAGATTCTATCATTATATAATTTCCCTCCCTTTTTATAACACTTACAGAATTTTTTTCTGAATGAAAATTCTTTAAGAAAATCCTAATTTGTGCAGCGACATGCAATATAAGGCATTGAAAATAGAAGCAGGAGATTTGGGAATTACTTCTTAGATATTAGAGGTCCATTAAGAACAGACTTTTCAAAATTTTAATTAAAATGATTAAAAGATAGAAATTGGATTTCATGTGTTTTAGCCATAACAGAATTTTAAGATTAGACCCCCCCCCCCCGAATCAAAAAAGTGCTGATTTCTAAAGACTGCAAGAATAAAGGATCATGGTCAGCTTCTAAAAAATGAAACAATACTACCCGCAATTGTGTAATTCAGAAACTTGCCTCTTTTCTCTCCTATTTTTCTGTATAGATCATTCCACTATCTATTTGCAAGACAATTCTTTTTTCTATGAGATTCCTGAATTGCAGCTAATGAGCATGCACAAGACTTCTATAGCTGTGCATGAGAGAATAGAATACAGGATCCCTGGCAGGATTAGCAATATTCAATCTTTGGAAGTTGTGTTGTTGAGTCTACCTTGAGTTTTTTTAATGGTTTCTTTGTTATTTGAGAAGCTGTGAACTTATTCAAAGTAGATTAGAGAATTTTTTTAAAAAAATAATGAGCTGCTCAAAATACATATTTAAAATGAATTGGGTGCATAAAAAAATCAATCCTCATTTTGTTAAATGGTTTCAAGAAGTTCCACAAAATCCATTTGTTGTATACTGCTTGCTTTGTAAGAAATTAATAACCCAAATAGTATGGGAAAATAGGTACTTACTAGTCATGCCAAAAGAGAAAAACATACAAGATTGCGTGCCATTTCAAAAGTCATCATTGATGTTAGATTTAACATTTAAATAGAATACAGGATCCAATTAATAGAGAATAATTTATCTGAAAACATCCGATTTAATGTCCAAAAGTAACTTGATTTCAAATATAAATAATTTATAGCTAATTAATTATTTCCTATAAATAAATTTATAGCTGAATTTTTATGGGCATTAAAACCTGTTGCAACATTCATCCTTTTATGCATTCAATGATGTATTTGAAATATTTTCATATATGCTCATTGAAAGTAAAATAGCTAAAAAATGTACAGCCTAATATATGTATATATAGCAATGTTGTACAGATTAGGTACATTAGCTCCATGAAACTGATGGCTGAAAATTCAGTGGAAGTTACAGAAATTGACGCCCAAATACTTGAATTGGCAAAAATGAATAAATACAAAAAATATCTTGCTTTGTAATGATTTTTGTTAAGTAATCATTAAATGGTTTATATCATAACAAAAATGTTTGTTTTATATTACCTGAATTCTTAATTTTACATGACTTACAATTTACTTAAAGGTTACTACTTACTGAGAGGTAGTATATATTTTTTTTCCCCACGTAATATATAAATTTTGTCTTGTTGAATTTTAGATAATAAATAAAAAGATTGTCTTTTTAGTAGATTGTTATATTGATATAAACCTATTTTTAAAATGCTATTATTTTGTATAATATTAAATTGTTGCTTCCTTTCCTACCTGTTTACAGTCCCTAAAATCATATTGCATTATAACTAGCACATGAGTACCATTTGCACATTTCCTCATATCTTGAATATACATGCAAGGAAAACATTGCAGATTTATATAGTCTTAAATATGTTGAGTTGATTAAAGTCAAATTTTATTTGGAAACGTTATATTTCACAAAAATGTTGCAATAAGCTGTTTTAGTTTCAGTTTAGCATAGTTGAAACACATATTATTAAGTGTCTAAACGTAAAATGTTATATTTCTTAGTTCTCCTACCGTAAAGGGTCATGATCCAAGCTCGAAAAGATGGCAACATTACTAAAGAGCAGAAACCTGAAGACCAAGTTACCAGTTCTACAACTCAGCGAACAATTCCAACTATTAGAACAGTACATTCTCTTGACCAACGTCGGGCAGCTTTTGTTACGAATACTGTAGGTGGTCCTACAACAGTTATTTTGTCGGAAGGCAATACCATTCCAGAAGGTAGCACTTTGCAGTATCGACGAGTATCTATAGGGCCACAACATGTAGTAACTCCTGTACAAGTTCAGGGTATGTGAATACAGAAATGCATTTAAAATTTTTAAAGCAAGACATTATTTGGTTTAACTGTGTTCTTATTTTTAAATATTATTTGCAGCCGAGTATATAGTAAATAGCATTGGGTATATAGATAATAGCATTTTTTTTTTCCTAAAATCAAACTCAAATTAAAGTTACTTAAGTAATTAAAGTGATCCCTGTGAATTATTATGTAATCTTTTTCATTCAGATAAAAAAAAAATGCGTACAACTTTAGAAACTGAAAAGTATCATCTTGGTTTATTTATACCACATGGAAGAAAAATTAATAATTTCTTGTATTCTTTTAAATTAATTTTGTATCCTAATTCAAAGTATACAGAGTTTAGTTAAACTATTAGTATAATCTTTATTTACTTTTAATTTAATTTGTATAAAAAGTGGTTTAAAATAAAGATTTGTATTTTAAATATGCACGTGTACTTATTAAAGAAACTGTTTAAACAAGCTCAATTTTTTAATAATGTTGAGCTTGTTTAAGTATTTATGAAGATGGCTGCTGTATTTTAAAGCATTTAATAATCCAAATTTTAACCTCTATAATCAATGTCAAAATTATGATTGTTTTATTACAAAATATACCTGAAGGAATTAAAAGCAGTATGAAATATTGCAATTGTAATAATTACACATATATTAGTATAGCTATATATTGATTTATTGATGAAAAGCTTGTTATGTAGTGTCCATGTCGGTAATTTGAATTGTGGAGATCATGTGACTCTTACTTATGCTTAGAGTGAAATAGCCCTCTCGCTTCCATCAGAAAGTATATTTATTTTGCAGTATAGTTTTTAGTAATTTCTGTAACACTCGAATTTTTAGAAAAATGATCAATGTGATATTTTTGGAATTTGTATATTTATTGATATTTCATTACTTGATTGATATTTCATTTTTTTCCCCTCCACAATTCTTGTGTGACAGGTACCACCGGTTCCACTTCTGTGTCTGATTCAGGAAATCCAAGATGCACTGTCACATCAACTCAAGATCTGGCCCATATTCTTGTGGCTGCCACTTCAAATTCTTCTCTTCACACTGTAGAATTACAAAATTCTATTGTGAATGTAAGTGCTTCCATGCCACAACAGTTCCAGACTCTTGGAAACTTTACAAACGCCGTCACAAGTGCTCAACGGACAGCAAGTGCTGCAGTCATTGCCCAAACTGGTGCACAGACACCAAGAATAGTTTTGAACAGCGGTAACATTTCTGATGTCTACGCACTCCGTTTAACTCCCACAACTTTGGGTAGTGGAGGCTCCTCTCAACAGATAGTGGTGTTGGATTCTTCTGCAAGTCTCACGCCATCAAGTGATGTGACGAAAGTTCACTCCTACAGCTTGGCGAGTGCCACTGTGTCATCTCTTGCACCTTCTAATGCAATGCAGAAAATTGTCATTAATGCATCTGGGCAGCCTTTGCAAGTGACTAGCTTGCCACATAAGTCTCCCATTACTCACAATCAATTGAGAACTGGTGTAAAGCGTCAGTTACTTACTACTAGCCCTGTACGTACCAATGTGTTAACTGTAAATAATACTGAATTATTAGCACACATGTCCAGTGTAAATAAACTGTTATTTGGTTTGGTATCTTATGAAGGTAAAATTTCTAGCATTCCAAGTAGTCCTAAAGCAAAAAGAATAAAACTGGAGAAATCCATTGTAGTCAATAGAGATCTGGCAAAGCGTAAAAAGGTTGCTGACCATTTACAAAGGAAGTTACTATTATTGAAAACGAAGTACTATCAACAACAGACTGAATATTATTTCCTAAAAAATGGTGGAAATCTTGTGGATTTTATAGGATGGAGAAAGAAAATGAAACCTGCACTTTTAGAATATCTAAAAACAAATCGTTTTGATCCTCCAGATGATGTGAAAGCTATTTCTGATATTTTAGCACAGTCAACTTTACAAACCATTGGGAATCCTGCATTATATTCACAAGGTAATTTAATTTATTTATGATTTTGATAATGTATTGCTATAAAATATTTTTAAAATTCTTTTCCAGCCTTATTTCTGATTTTTTTTTTTTTTTTTTTTGTCAAAGTCATGAGTTTTTGCTTAAATATGTTTATTTTTCTTTGCTTAGAATATTAAAAATTTTCCTTGCTCTGCTTCATTTCATTGATTTAAAACATCCGCACATCCAATATTTTCCAAGAAAATATTTCTTTTGAAATATCAGGGCCTGTGTGTTAATTGTGTAGATTTAAATATTTAATAAAGAAGAATATGCTTTTGTGATTAATGAATGTGCTTAATTGATTGGATGATTTGCATACATGAGGTATATAAAGCTGAAATGCTTATATTTTTTATGTGTTATAGAAATATAAGATTTTCTTTAAATTTTTTTTTACAAGTGCTTAAAGTCCTAGCATATATGGTACGTAATTGCTGTTGTTACTTATTTGACAATAAGTTACTTATTGTCAATAAGTACTTATTACTGTTGACAATAAGTTATTGCTGTTGTTACTTATTTGACAATAAGTAACAACAAGTGGCAACAATCAAGTTTAAACATACTTCTTTAGAAATTTCGGATTGCTATATCAATTACAGATTTACTCTTTGTTTTAATACTATTTTAATATTTACACTATATGTAATGATGTTTTTAAATGCTATATTGGAATTCAAATTCATCTTTCAAAGCATTTAATAGCATGTTTTATGCCAATCATTCATTATGTGTTAATTCATTGTAAAGTGATTATATTGAATGCATGTTTTTTAATCGCATTAAAGTGAAATGTTTTTTTAATGCATTTCATAAATCATTTAATAATCTAAAATGTCGTTATCTTGATAAACAAACTGATTGTCAAAGGCATCTTACTTTAAATTGGATTTTTCTTATTTTTATTTTAAAAATATCTTTTTTTTTTAAAACTGCTTAAAAAAGTGCATTTTTTTAAGAAGTTTTGTGTCTAAAATTCATTAGTATTATATATATATATATATATATATATTTGTTTTTATTAATGATTATCTTAAAGAACGATGCAAGTTTTTTAAAAATTCTTTTCATAAAGTTCTAATATTATATGTACTTTCTTGCATATAATGTTTATACTATATAGGTAATTGTAACCTTAGATGTAAATATTTGTGATGCAATAAAGACTTCCTAATACAAGAAGGTTTAGGGTTTCAATGAAGTTATTAAAATGATTTCATAGTCGATTGCAAGAAACCCTCAACAGGCTGATGTTGAAGTTCAGCATAACAAGACTTGTTTTATCTGATTTTTCAAATGTTCACTTCCTTAATTTCATTTCTGTGTTAAGCAAATTGTGCTGCAATTAATAATAAGTTATAATAAATGAGAAGTTTTGTCTAAAAGGTTTCAGTAAATTTAATGTTTTGATACTTGAGTATCAATCACTTACTTACCAGTGATTAATTGTCAAGGATGTCGTAGTTTGTTGACCATGATTGGCAGTGACATGCTATTTAGACTTAAGTTTGTCAGTGATATGCCATTAATATATAAGAACCAATATCTTTGCAATTATTTCTCAAAGTAAAGTTTTTTTTTTTTTGAAAATGTCTAGAGGTTTTTTTTTTTATATTATCATGATTTTCTTATTTACATATTTTTTTTTTTATTAAAACAAAAAGAGGTTCAAACTGTTTACATTAACATCTGAAAATTAAGAACATGACCTTGAAACCTTCCATGTCTTTTAAAGATCAATTTGTTGTCCTTTTGATTTATCTTCCTTTTTTTTTGTACGGTATGTTTGACATTGTCATTGACACATTTGGAATATTCAGTTTTGCTTGGGGGGGGGGGGACAAGGAAAACATATCTATACTTTTTTAGCCAATTGATGATTATGGTGGCCCACCAATTGTTAAGGCATTGTTAACAGATGATTTATTCCTTTCATAAAAATTTTTTTATCCACTATTTTTTAAGAAGAAAATTTTAATTATGTTTTCATTAACCAAATTCCTAAATTTCTTTAAAAGAGTAGCTGCACACAGAAGGGATATGTCCTGGTTGGGCATATATAATACAATACCAAATATACAATACTATTGTGATTTTTAAGACTAAATCTCGCAGCTTGTTCTACAGTTTGTAGTATTAAGAGTTAGAATGGCTGGCTTCATGCAGTTCAGGTTTTAAAAGTAATTGCTTTAAAAAAAATATTCAGACAATTTAGATATCATCTATGTTTTTTGTATGAGAATTTTTAAACATTTTTAAAACATCTTCTTTTTCAAAATATACTAATCAGTCATTTTTCATTTCTCCATACTATTCATGTAGCTATTTTAGTATGAAAAAGTTAACCTTACTTTGGAGAGCCCTCCCCTTTTAGTTCATTTTTTTTCTTTTCAAATTAAAATTTTGTTTGGGTGTCATTTCATAAAATAATGTAACTAACTATAATCTTGATTGATGCTGGTTACACTGTTAAGTGTGACCTGTTAACATGGTGACACTTTCTTCATTTACTTATAATTTTACTGCATGTAGAAGTGCAATGTTTTTTAAATCTAACTATATGTTCAAACATGTAAAATCCTTCTCATCAAAACATTGTGCTGGTGTACTTGCCTTTTCCTGGCACATGGATAACAGATAAATAGAGCTTTGTCCACATTTGATAATAACAGTTTACAATATTTTAATTCAGCCAAGATTTTTCTTATAGACTATGACATTCTGTGATTTTTCCTGATGATTTCATCCTGATTAGGACGAGAAAAATCTTTGCTGAAAGCATACTTCACTGTGTTATGTTATTTAAATAATTTTCACTTAATAGATTTTGAAAAAGTTGTCCACTTACTGATTGTGCTTTATTTGTTTTTCATACAATATTCATCAATAGAACTAAAAAGCATCGGAAGATGTGCGACATATTAAGTGGGGACATAAGATGTTGGAAGCAGAGTTGTCATGTCATTATTGTAAGCTTGGTATCTGTTAGGGAACGAATTGACAAGAAACATAATCAAAATCAGATTTTTGTGGAATAACTGACACTAAGAATATTTGTTCTCCATATCCTGGCTTTTGAAGATTGCTACAATAATGTAAAAATACATTAATAACATTTAAGTTTGAGACCCTCTGAAAAGCTTGTTCAAATCATTCTCAACATTGCTCTTTATTAGTTAATGCTTATTCATTCATTTGAAAAATTAAATTTACTATTCTTTAATTGTAAGTGTGTACTTAAATTGAAAACTCTAAAAAAAATTAAGAAAATATTGAAATTGCTGTTTATTTTACGTTAAAATTTAAGGGAAAAGATGGAATCTTCATTAATTTATTTAAAAAAAAACTGTATGAGATCTGTAGATTTATTGATAGACCAGAATTTAAACTATAAATCAAGGCTTAGTAGTGTAATTTTGATCTAATGTTTGTGAGGCGAAATCATTTTAATAAGAAATATTTAATGTACTGCGGATATTTATAATAGAAGAAATTCAAAGAAACATATATTATGCAGTCATCCTAAAAATGCATCTTTCTTTTTTTTTTTTAAACTGATTATACACAAAATTTTGTACTAAAATTGAATGATAAGTAGATTTAAAGAATCTTTCAAATATCAGCACTATTTTTTCAGCTTCAGTATTACAATTTACTGCATTTAATAAATAATGTTCTTTTGAAATGAAAAATGTTGTATTAGCTGTTCATGTTTTAATTGATTTAAAACATGAGCAGCAAATACAATACCCGTTGCTTTATTATTATTTTTTTTTTCTGTCTACACTTATGAATTATTTTTTGGAGACAATAAAAAAAAAGTTGCTAGAAATTAAAGGTTAAAGAAAAGAACTCGGTGCACATTTGCTTTTATCTTTTTAAGTTGAACATAATTATTAAAAAAATGCATCAGTTCGATGAAGATCAAAGTTGATTCAAATGTTTCTGGGTTAAAACAGTTTTTATAGTCTTAAGTGTTGACATTGTAGAGTTCTATATCTAAATCTCCATTTCTGTGACAAGGGAGAGTTCCTTATGTTGCATCTCATTTGAATGAACAAAGAAAATAAAGTATCTTATTGGCTTGTTTCTAATTTTGAATTGGAATATGGAACTGCAGAAATATTAAACTATTTGTGAATTTGAATTCAACTTTTCCTAGTTGA
This sequence comes from Argiope aurantia, assembly GCA_026543865.1. Lineage (NCBI taxonomy): Eukaryota > Metazoa > Arthropoda > Arachnida > Araneae > Araneidae > Argiope > Argiope aurantia. The sequence continues at coordinate 109,229 of JAPMOR010026535.1, read as the reverse complement.
CCAATAACAGTTGTAATTACATTCTAAAGCTTTTTAGTAATTATGATCAACTGATAGTTGATAGATTTATTTTGCTCAAGTAATTTAAAAGTATACTTTTTCAATTTGCTTCGTGACTGCAAATGATATCAATGTACCATCATATAATGCTGGGTTCAAGTTATGAGTTTGGAAAGCTTTCACTTGGTTTAATTATTACAATTTTGTTTCGGTAAAATAACAAATATAATGGTAATAGTAATATAAAAATACTTTTTGAATTTAGTATGATGTATAAGTAAAATACATATTAAAAATGCACAATTTAAAAAAAATTGTAGCTGAAGAAAATCATAAACTTAAAAGTATAAAATTGGTGGTTTTTATTTTTTTTATGCGAATAAGATAATTTTAACACCAAAAAGTGATCAGTCAGATGTGGGAAAATGTAATTCTACCCCATGGATGTCATTCTTTATTGCGCACAATAGCACAAGCTATAGATAATGAAATGCTGTTCAATTATCTGGTCAATTGAAAAAATGTTTTAATTTATATGGCTCAGCATATTTAAGATACTGACACATTATTAGAAAATATTCAATTTAAATTTTGCTGCAGGCTCTTCAATATATCTTCATTTTTAAATTAAAACCTAAAGATAAACTTTTAATGCTGTTTAAAGAAATCCTGATGATAATGTATGTTTAACATTTGGTTTATATTCCTCCCCCCTCCCCTTAAGGACTTTGATTTCTTCATCGTATTACTTCTGTAATTATTATTATGATTGAATTTTTACAATTCTCCTAATTTTAAAATGTTTATTTAAAAGAAAATTTTACTCCTAGTAATCCCTTTTATTTCTTCTGCTTCAGCACTACTATATAACCCAATAATAGTTAAACAATTCCAATATTTTATTTGCTTTTATTGAAAGTTGTTTTTATTAATTAAGGAAAAGTGATGACTGGATGTTACAGATATGTCTTGGTTTTTAAAATATCATGAATAATTATCTATTAAATAATAAGTTTTTCTATATTGATTGAAGTTCACAGTTGTTATTTGGGAACTGTATTGTTTTTATTTGTTGACTTTTATCAGTTTGCCTTTTAAAATTGTCATACATTATTTAATTGATACCTTCAGTTTTTTTTTAAAGATAGTAACAGTAAACTTCTAAAAGTATGCATCTACTATTTAAATGATCAACTTTGAAGGAAAAAAGATTAAGAACATTTTATTTCCTCCAATTAAATTTAGGAAATGATAAATGATTTTTATTCTCTCTAGGATCACATGCTGACAATTCATTATTAAAATCATCAAATTCTAGTCACACCCAGGCATTCCGAACTGCTTCTGTTCCCTCATCTCCACGCTTAGTCAGTACCTCATCATCAGTTCAGACTTCTGCTGCTGCAATAAAGAATGTTAAACAACCTGCTATTTCTCATAAGCATTTGTCAAAACACAATTCAATCTCATCTGTTTATGACTCACAGATAGGATCGCAGGAAGAAATAGTTGAAAGAGCAAAGCAGGTAACCGACTTATTTTCTGTGGAATGTTGTTGCTATCATTCTGCGTTTTATCCAAAAGGATGTATTCTAATAAAAGTTCCTCTTTATGTTGATTCCAGACATAATCATTTCAGTATTTCATTACTTTGAAGTATTAATTTGGAATTTCATATTTTAATTTGCACATTATTTATTTTTGAATTTATTAATTTTGAAGTATTAAATGAATTTTTTTGTAGACTAATAAAAGTTTTTAAAAACAACCTTTAGATTTACTATTGCTAAATTTCAGATTACTTATTAACCATTTCTCGTGAATTTTGACACAGTTTAGTGGGGAAGCGACCAAAAGTATAAAAATTACGTATTAAAGAATACAGCATAGTTTTAAGTTCAATATATTGGGAAAGCAATGATTTTTTATTTTATGATTATTTATGTAGGAAGCTTATGTTATGCAAAGAGTTGGCGATTTGCGAAAGGAAGGTTTGTGGTCCATGAAAAGATTGCCAAAAGTTGCTGAAACTCCAAGAATTAAAGCTCACTGGGATTATTTATTAGAAGAAATGGCTTGGTTAGCAACAGATTTTGCACAAGAGAGAAAGTGGAAAAAAGCAGCTGCAAAAAAGGTATGTTTTTTTTTCAAACTTTTAATTGAGTTGTGATATGCATTAACATTGTTTTATTTTTTCATCACCATTGGGCTTAATAAGCATATTGTTTTATTTTTTCATCACCATTGGGCTTAATAAACTTTGGCCTTTTATGAGCAATCTTGAGGATGTCAAGTTACATAGCGTAGAACTGTATAAAATTTAATTATTACAGAATATTAATTTGCTACCATTAAAAAAATTGTTCTAAAATTTTGAAGTGGTATAAGGGTGATTTTTGTGCAATATATTTTTTGGAATTTTTTCAGTATTGCATAAAATTTTATTTTTATTTTCAGTTGATGAAAATTATAATTTAAGCTTCAAGAAATTGCTCTAAAGTACGCATTCCCACCCTCCAATGTATATTGGTGACAAATTTGGTAACTCTAGGTCATATGATTTGTCCTGTGACATGCAAGTACAGACATGTACACTTATGACTTTTTACTTAGTAAAGATACATTTATTTTATCATCAACATATATGTTATCTACCAATAAATATTTGGACATCCATGCAAAAGAAGATATCTGGGGTCCTGATTTACATTATACCTTCTCTATTTAAATATAATATAGGGAACAATTTAGCATGCAAGACACCATTAGGATATTTTTATTTATTTCTTTAAAATAAATTGTTTTTATGGCAGATAAAATAGTCATTTTTGGAGCAGTGGTATGTAACCACTTAAATCACTTTTTTCTGCTTTTTTTTTTAAATGTAAAAATGCATTGTGAACAAAATTACATCAATAGTGGTCTTTTGTCATATGTGCAGTCAGATATTCCTAAGCTAAGGTTTGAGAAAAAATGTATTTACAATAAATTAAACATCTCTTATTAGATTGATTTTGACAGCTATTAAATCTAAAAACGACATGACCTTAGCTCTTATGTCATCCAGAATAACTGATACTGCTGCATGATGGAAAAATATTTCATTCTTCTTTGACATTTCAGCAATATGTAGTTCATTAAAACTCAGATGGGCAAAATCTCCAAAGCATCTGTCATGAGAAAAGTATTATTACAGGCATACAAATTTATTGTTTGCGAAGAATGCCTAATGGTGCACAAAAAATGGAGTGAAGCTCTTAATTGGCCATTATAAAAATTTGCATGGCAATATCAAACCATGTTAGAATGCATTTAATATTGTTTGCTAAAGATTTCAGGCAATCAATACCTGTAATTCCTCTTTTGGCATCTGTTTTCTTGATTGGATGAAATGCTTGCCTGAAATACTCTACTTTGTGGCAACATGTTAAAAATAAGAATTAACTGTGTGTCCAATTGCACATAGAGTGATCAGCTGAGATGTTCTTCCACTAATTGGTAGAAATTGGGAACAGAAATATGAATGGTTAGTTCGATCTTGGGCCTTTACTTAAAATTTATAACTCCTGCAATTTAGTGATTTCAAAATAAGAACTGTTGGAAAAGTATTTCCCAACATTCAAACTAATTATAAGAATCTAATTGGCTGAGTGAGCAAACTATTCTAGCAGAACAAATCCTTGATCTCTATATTTTTTAATGGTATTTGCTACTTATGTACTTGAACTTTTGATTTTGAAATTCTTCTTGTGATGTAATTTATCAAAATGATTGCTTAAGATTTTATGAATGGAATAGTGTAATAATTTAATCTTAGCTGATTCATGCAAATAATTTTTCAGTTTGTACGAATTGTAATATGCATCGTGGTTCAGTTTTTATATGCAAAAAAATAATTTTTATGATTTACCAGTTTAAGCAGATGTTATATGTAGTTACTTAATATAATAAATATTGCAATCTATTTATTAGTCTCTTTATATAGTTATTTATTAGTCTATTTATATAGTTATTATCTATATATTAAATGCACTGGAAAAATTTGTTTATTGTAGTACAATTTTTTACTGACAACCTTAACCTTAGTATGAAACAAATCTTTGAACATCATCAAAACACCAGATCTTCGGCAAATAATAATTTTAAAAGTGAATTAAACCTATTTAGTTCATTTCACAATTATATCATAATTACTTAACACATTCACCGACAGTCAAATATTTATTCTGTTCATAAATACAAATGTAGGGTGTATACATAGTGGGTAAAAAGCAATAATTACAGAAAGAATAAGGATATGGTAAAATAAGTTTTATTTATGTTAAAATTCAGCTCAGTTTTACAAATTCTATGTTATTTCTATATTATATAGTAAAAATTAAGAAATCTTATTATTAAAAAAATTATATCTTGATGCTTTAATACTACTACAGTACTTTAACTTAAATTTTAAATCTCTAGGTAGTTTGATCTCTCAAAAGTTATAAAAGATGCAAGTCAGTGTCGTGAAAAGAAAATGTGATCATGATCCTGAATGGATTAAAAAGCACACCTTCTGCAAGAAGATAGTAAAATTTTATAAAATTTAAACTTATTCACTGCTTATATTTCTAATACATCATAAGTTAATATTGTAAACTAAAAAGTTAGTGCTTGCTTCAAAATGATGCCCCATAAGAATATTTTTTGTCATGTTGCACAGGGATTTGTCCCCCCACCCCTGCAGTTATACATCAATTCATACTGTATCATTTTTCTATCTCGGTAAATTTGTGGTTTGCTTATTGATGATTGAGAGCTTTCAGTAACTTTTAAAAAAAATGCCTTTCATAGTGCGCTCGCATGATCACCAAATACTTCCAAGAGAAAGAAATAAAAGCTGAAAAAGCCGAGAAGGAAGAACAGCTAAAGCTTCGTAAAATTGCTAGTACTATTGCAAGAGAAATCAAGCAGTTCTGGAGTAACATTGAAAAGGTAAAATTTAGTTATAGATTTGTAATGGGATTATAAATAGAATCTGCTTAAAAATCATACTTAAGGGTTCGAAATAAATTGTTTAATTCGGGGGGAATTGTGGAAATATATAATATAAATCTATAAGTAAGGCCAGTAATTTCTGTTTTTCATGTTTAGCTTTAAAGCAGATGTTTGTTATTGTATTAAAATATTCAGGTTATTTATTTTAAAGAGTTAAATTTGATTTTATAATTAGCTTCTTTGTGGATTTTAAATATTTATACGAGCGATAATTGTTTTTCCTCTTCTAAAAGTTAACATTCTTTATTAATGGTTTCTGTTATTAATTGTTAATTATAAAAATTAGTTGAGTTTTAAACAAATTAGAAATTTGGTTATAAGAAGCAAGATATAAAATGATTTGAAATCTTCTTTCATTTATCTCCTATAATTTTTAGTTGGCTGAATATAAGCAACAAACATGGCTAGAAGAAAAGCGGAAAAAAGTCTTGGATACACATCTTAATTTTATTGTGGACCAGACTGAAAAATATTCATCTTGGCTTACTCAAGGCATGAATAGAAGTACCAAAGAGAGTCCTGAATCTAGCCGAGCTTCCTCACCTATTCCAGGTTCTACATCACTATCTCCAAAGAAAAGACTTGAATGTGATTCTGAGGGTGAGCATCAAAGACATCAGTGAACTTTGAAAATAAGTAATAAGTAAAAAGTGTAAAGTAATAAGTAATATTTTTTAGGATGAAGTTATTGTTTGAAACATTTTATTTTGTTGTTAAATTTTAGAGGAATAATTGTTTTGTTTAATCATCATTAATAATTTCATTGAAGATATTTGATCTGAGGAAAGGCAGAAATTTTAATACTTCCTGTAAATTCAATTTTTAGGATCCATCCCCCACCCCCCTTCTTTTTGGATTATGAAAAAATGCTTTAAAAAAACCTTTAAACGCTGCCTAAACTTTCATTTCAACCATTTAGAATTGTTTTAAAATCAAATCATCTATACTTTGTGTTTTAGAAAATTTGAAATATGCTTTAACTATTTATTGAAGGTAGAAATAATGTTACTAATGAAATAAATAAGAAATTAGTTTAAGTTCATGCAGTTGCTCTGCTATTTGTTTTCTAAAAGATATACTTAAATTTGATTCTTCTAAATAAAACTAGTAGGTATTTTTTTCCTTCTTTTGTATCATTAAAAAAAATGCAATTTTTTTTATCATTATAACTTTTAGAGTTATGCTCAGTTAAAAATTATTGGGAATGCATGTTAATTTAGAGTGGTGTATCAAGAATAGAAGAGGGGAACAATAGGATTGATCAAAATATTTTATATTCAAAATTCATTGAGAATTTTATTTACTTTTGCAAAAAGATGTTCCATTTTTCAATTGAAAACTATTTTTGTATATTTGCTGAAAATAAGTTAAATTTCAAACATTTGAATTCTGAAAATTTTTCTGTGTAGCATCATAAGTTCTTTCTATTCTGAAGTGATATATATATATAATAATATAGTAATTGATGCATTCTGCCTCAGTGAATTTTGAAGCAACTAATTTATTCATTACATGCCTTATTATATTCTGTTGTGTAAATGTTTATCAATATACAGTTAAAAAATGTATTGTGATTTCTTGCATAATTTATAGTATTGTTATGATAATTGAATGATACTATTTTCTCATCATTTTTAATTTGAATCTTGATTGAGATTCAGTTTAGCATTCATGCTTTTACAGAATTGCCATGCCATCAGGAAAACAGGGGAAATCAGAAAAACACAGATTAAAGTTATTCTTAGTTATTTTTTCCCATATAAAAAATCGGAATATTCCATAAAAGATTGTAGTAATGGCACCAAAAACAAAACTGTATAATCGTGGAAACTCGTCCATTTTCTCCTCGCTTTTTTTTTTTTCTGTTGGTCAATAGATTCAGAGGCAGTTGGTCTTACCAAAAGAGAAAAGCATACAAAATTACAAAATTGTGTGGCACTTAAAAAAAATAAAAAGTCATACTGGATACCGGAATTTGTATTTAAAAGGAATACAGGAAAAGATGGTATGTCAAATTTGAAATTTAGAAATAATATACGGTATATACAGTATTTCCTGCTTTTAGAGACTACGCTTGTAACGATCGATCAATTGAATTGATCAAAATCTTGAGAATGGATCTACAGGAGGGCTGTTACTTAGATAAAATACATAAAAAAAAACTGCCTCTGTTAGTGATAGAGAATTTAGTGATAAATTTTTATGTCTAAGCAGTTTGACATGGAATTTTTATTAGGTCTAATAAAGAGGATGATACTGATATATTGAAAAGTCAACAGACCTTTCTGAACAGAATTATAAGGTCTGTGACAGTATTAACATGAATTCAGTCACAAAAGAAAAAAAGATTAATTTATCATGGTGTAATGAATCGAAGAAATGGCAGTGTTATCATATGAGAACAGTAGGAGTATATGAGAAAAGGAGTTGGACGAGAACCCTCAATTGGTTCGCTAAAATTCTACAAGACCTTTCATTTTTAAGATACTAAGCCCAATACCATTCTAAATTTTATGCTACATATACATATTAAAGGTTTATTCAATAAATGTCTGAAAACTCATTAGTTCTATTGATTTTTTTTAAAGGTGATCATTTTTCTATTCTATGCATTGCATAGATTTCTCTGTTTCTAATTAAAATGACTGAATATGAATGATGTGTGATCTCTTTTACTTCTGTTCTTGTATCTTGTATAGTTACAGACAAGTATTATTTTTAAAGTATTTTGTATGTATTGATCATTTGGATGTAGTCATTTCTTTGTCCTGGGCCCAAAGTTATTAATACAAGCAATACCCATTAGATTTTAAATTATAATGAAATTTTTCCTATATTTTCGGGGCATCTTTTGTTTTATTCTTATTAAATACTAGTTACCTTTGGCGACCAGCCGGTTCGCCAATCGTAATGCTCGTTAAAATTTTAATAATTAAATATTTTATGTAACTTCTATTTTAATAGCTTCTTCATCAAAATATTTTAAAACCTCAAATTTTGATAGTCATATAATTCACTCATAATATTATAAAGGCCTTCAGTCATAACGTCATATGTATCTCCCTAATTTTCTGTTAGCTCCCATAGAATTTATGCTTTAAATTAAAGTGGAAATGATTAAACTGCAATTAATATAATATTTTTTACTGAAACAAGACTTTTTTTTGAATAATATGATTCCTGAAAACAGAGTGACTGAGCATTTGATTTTTATGGGCACTAAAGAATATCTTTCTTAATTTATGTAATATCTCAAGAATTTTTCAACATAATTTTCTTAGATTCATCATAGCAGATCGATTAGTTAACAATATTTAATTTTAAAAGCATCAAACACTAAGAAAATAAAATGAACCGTTTAAAAGAATCGGTCGAAAACAGGTGTAAAAAAACTACTTAAAAAACGATGTACTTAAAACTATAAGCATATACAAAAAAATATATAACTAACATAAATACAATTTAATTACAGAAGCATACAACTAATCTAAAATTAATTTAAATCAAGTCCGAATCCATTCAAAATAATTGTCAACAATCAGAACACAATGTGCATGCTTGAATTTTCAACGCCAGTTATGGTAACACAAATGCAGGAATTTTCTATGCCAGTTGAGGTGACGCTATGTATATTAGAAATTTATAATTTCCTGTATTCTGTTTTATTTTAATTCAAAAGTACTTCAGAATGCATAATGAAGTATCGATTAATTAACCAAGTTTAACCTTAAATGTATCAAACATGAAGAAAATCAATAGAATTGGTTGAAAATGTTAAGCCTAACTTCATTAGTGTGTGGGTAAAAAAACAAGCCTTACTCATTTGGAGATGGGGAAATGAAGGGTTTTTTTGGCAGGAAAGTTAGTTTTTAATTAATAATTAAAATTCTAATAAAAAAAATTCAAAAATAGGGAAAAACAGGTGCACATTCACAACCTGCAAGGTATACATGTACCAAATTTGGTCGCTGCAAGTCAAACGGTCTGGCTTGTAGAGTGCCAGCACACACTCATTGAGCTTTATTATAAGTATAGATATTTTTTTTAGTTAATGCTATTTGTGTATGCTTTACATAGAGTTGTATTAAATAAGAAATGCATTAAAATAATTATAGCAAATTTTAGAATCCTTTAATTTTTTTTAAAAAAATTATTTCAAAATTTATTGAGCCCTTGTGAATGATCAATTTTCAAATATATTTATATTTCATTAATATACATGAAATATTCATTTCTTCTTGTAAATGATATTTTTTCTTCACCTTTTTTTTAATTGCTTAGATTTTGAACCATCGGGCAGCGATGGGGATGATGAGGCTACCATCCAGAAAGAAGAAGAAGATGTCAATGAAGCAGAACAAAATGAAGAAATCAAACTTCTTCAGCAAGAAAGTGAAATGCCATTTGAGGATTTTCTTGAATCTCTTCCTCCTGAAATCTTAAGTTCACATACTTCTTTAAATGACTCCAAATTAAGTGGAGACATTGAAGCTTCTTGCTCTTCCTTTGCAAAAGTATGTTTATTTCTGGTTATCACTTCTAAAAGAGGTTAATCTATCTTTTTGGATACAGGTTTATTGGAAATCATGGATTATTTCAAATCAATTTCAAATTTTATTCTATACAAATGAATGAAGAACATACAATTGATTAATTATTAGATTGAGACATTATGTCATACTATGTTTGAAATATTGCTTGTTAGCAGTTAACCATGTATAAGTTTGTAACTTGAAGTATGTAATGCATGAATCACTCTTTATTTCTTATTTCTGAACAGCAACTATCAAACATAAACAGCCATGTGAACATTTCAGATTACTTCATTGGATGATTTTACAGCGGCACTTAATTCAATACTTAGATTAAATAATTAATGGAGCTGCAAAATATTATAATTTCGTGGGTCAACCTGTCACCAAAAATTCTTACTGGGAGAAAAGAAATATAAAAGATAATAGAAACAGCAGTTGACTAATTATTAATTAGTGTAAAATGTTATGAGAAATGTTCTCTTAACATGTTTGCCATGTCACCCCCCTCCCCCCCAAGTACCATTCAATCAGAATAAAGAAGATGTAAAAGAAATTAGCATGAGATAGAAAAAACACCAATGTATAGAATATTTAAAGATAGTCCAACTAGATATGGAAGTTATTGGTAATAATGAATTTTCACTGAAGTTTCGCAGTTGCCACTGGGCAAGTATCAGTACTTGTGAAAGTACTCTAAAGGTTTTTGACAACATAAAGAAATGCGTAGATTTCAATTTAAAAAGATAAACATTCTGGGATCTACCACGAGTAAAAATATTATAAATTTTAGCCAGGATAAATTGATTCTAAAGTTAGTTGTTTTTATATTGCTGATATTCTTTAGCCATTTCTGTAAAATATTCATCTGAACGAATATTGCCTTTCTTTTATGTAATCTTTTCATTTCTGTTTAACAGCTAAGGAGAAATATTGGACGCTTTTTTTGATGCAGCTTGATGATCTTAAAAATGAGAAAGCTGAAAGCCTGAAGTTGAGAAAAAAAAAATACTGATATTTGAATTTTTACATTATGCTAAATTACTGGTGGTGCTACTGAAACTGAAAAAAGGGGCTTTTAAGAAAGAATTTGACATTTGCGAAAAATACTATTAAAGTATATGAAACATGCTTAAAAATATTACAATTAAATATTATTATTAAAAACTGCCATTTATATCTACATTTTTTGATTAACCTTGCTTTTTCCACTTATTAAAACAGGAGAATTATTGTGCCATTATAACTAGGTCAAAGTGCTGTTTGTACATTTCCTCTTATATTGCATATACAGAGAATTTTTGTTCCAGATTTGAGTAGCATCCCCTAAATATGCTTTTTAATTTGGATCCATAGAATTTATAGCAGATTGATTAAATAAATCCCACTTTTTTAGTTATATCAAACAATTTGGTGAAAATTTGATGATATTGAAAAGGTGAACCTACTAAAAATATTAATTCTGTATTCATTAGCAATTTTTATAATGAATATTTGAATTTCTTTTTCTCCCAAATTTATCAAGAAATATCTTATTTTTTATATAAATTAATATATTTTATTTTCAGGAGTCCAAAGAAAACAAAGCAAAAGTATTGCCAAATAGTGATGATGATTTTGAAGCATCAGATGAAGAAGAAGACGATGAACAAACATTATTGGAGCAAGAGGATGAAGAAAAAGATGTTGATCATGACCAAGAAATGCGTGATCTGGAAGCTGAAAGTAAATATTGAAAGCCACACTTATTTTGATATTTTGTCTTGGAGTTTAATGCAATAAATATATATTCATGTTTATGTATTGATAAAAATATTATGTTAATTTGAAAAAATATTACAGAAATTTATGATTAGTTCTCATAGAACAACTTAATGCTTTTTGAATAACTTTTATATCAAATCCTTTTGACAGTTGTTTACTTTATTCTGTTATTGCCTTTTCTCAATACTTTGCAAATATATTTTAAAATAAAAAAAATCATTGAAAGTTAGCCTAAATAAGACTTTTTGTTCTTGTTAAAAAAAGTTAGAACACGGTTTCACGCCTTTGGGAAAACACAGGGAAATTTGAAAATTTTCTTAAAAATGAGAAAGATGCAGTGAATGTTTTCTTAGTTTTTTTACCCCTCCCCTCTTTTCTCCCTATCTAAAAAATGCCAATTTCTGAAGATAGCAAGAATAAAAGTTTAGTCATTGGTACCAAAAGTGAAATAATACCTTTTATGGTTTTATAATTTTCCACCTGTCGCACTATTTCTATTCTCTTCCTTTTTTCTGAATAGATAATTCCAGTTTTGATTTGCGAGACAATTGTTCTTCCAAGAAACTTACCAATTGCAGCTAATGATCATGTACAAGACATCAGTAACTCTGTGAAAGAATAGAATACACTTATGGCGGGATTAGCAATGTTCAACCTATGGAAGCTGTGTAGTTGCGTCTATCATATTTGTATTTATTGAGTGGTTTATTATTTGAGAAACTTTGAGCTTATTCAAAGTAGAGGAAAGAATTTTTTTTAAACAATTAGCTGCTCGAAACCTGTATTAAGAATTGGGCAGATTATAAAAAACTAATCCTGATTTTGCTGATTGGGTTTGAGAAGTTCTACCAAATCCAATTGTTGCCTACTGCCCGTTTTGTAAGAAGGTAATAAGAATAAGTAATATTGGAAAACAGGTGCTTACAATCATGTCAAATGAGGAAAACATACAATCTGCCAGTTTAAGAGCATCATCATTAATGTGAAAATTTTGTATCTTAAAAGGAGTACAGAAAAAAATGACGCTTCAAATACGGAAATGACAAATTTAGTGTGCGAAAATAGCCCGATTTCGAACTTTTTAATTTAAAAACAATTTTTATGGGCATTAAAACTTGTGGTACATTCATCATTTAATGTATTAACATCGGAAATATTTTCACATATGTTCGCTGAAAGTGAAATAACTAAAAAAAAAAAAAAAAAATGTGCTGGGCCATAAAAATGGCATACCTTATTTATTGTATATTGGTTATTTAAAAATGGTGGCTGCGAAAAATAAAGTTTCAGAAAATTGATGGCCAAATACATGAATTGTCAAAAATTTATAAATAAAAAAGAATTAGTCATGGGTTTTCCCCCCTTATAATAACTGTTAAATTATTTATATCAGAATAACAAAAATGTTTTGTGTTTAATTTTACCTGAGTCCTTAATTTTGTTTGTCTTACTATTAAAGAGCATGAGAGGTAATATATCCCCCTCCCCCATCTTAATGTATGTAAATGTAAATTTTCTTCTAATATTCTATTATTTTGTTGTTTCCTTTCCTCTCCTTTAAACCATATTACATTATAATTAACATGAGTGTTCTTCACACATTTCTTTCTATCTTCAATGTACGTATAGGGAATTCCCCCCCCCATTTGAATGGCAATGCTGTTAGAAATTAATAATTATTTATTTTACGACTTTGTAGTACACAAATTTTCATTGTACTTTTTATATTATTTCCCTGAGTTATGTTTCCATCTATATTAAAAATTCTTTAAATAAATTTATGTGACTTTCTGAAGCTTTTAATTTCTGTATCTTCATTTTAATGTTAGATGAACTCTCCATTGAAGAACTCAGAGCTAAGTATTCTGCTGCATATACAAGTGATTTTGAAGTAGAAACTTCAGAACAGTTGAGTGGCATTAATGGTAAGTACTTCAACAACTCATCAATCAAATAATACTGTTTTACTCATTTTATTACACTCATGTCCATAAATTGAAGATAGAATTGTACAATAATTGAATACTAAAGTAAAAATTTCACATGTTTTTCACATCATCAAGAATAGTATGCAGATTACAGAATGGTGGCAATAGCAGGGCACAATGGCAGGAGTGTAAAAGGGATATATAAGGAATAGTGACAAAGAAGTAAAATTATTCTGTTGTGCCGTAACCGAATAGTTATGAAAGAGAGAACACATATGGGTGATTTTTAATCTGATAGATTTGTTGGCCATCTGGAATGTGTGCATACTCGAATGGAAGTATCCAAAGAGCTGGACATTGGCCTAAGTGTCAACTCTAGGCTTTGAATGATTCAAGGTGATGGAAATGTCAGTAATCGTTAAAGTGCAGGTTGCCTCCAAGTTACAATGTCCAGTAACGATCGTCATTTAGCAGTAATTCCCAAAAGAATCGGATAGAGCACAGCGTCAGACCTCTCTTTCGATATATTCAGCCTGAGATGTGACATTTTCAGGACAAACCATATACAGATGTTTCAGACATATTGATCTATATGCTCGCAGGTCTATCAGATATGGTTTGCTCACCGCAAATCACTGTTGCCGGCGGTTAGCCTGGAATAAAATATGCAATGTGTGCATTGTCATGGTGGACTTGTGTGATGTTTTCCCGACAAGTCCAGCTTTAGTTTCCAGTCTGATTCATGTCGGCCTTTCATGTAAAGGACCCATGTGCCCTTTACTTTCAAGGTAATGTCACTGGAGAAACCGTTTTGGTGGTGCAGGATTGCTGTGCAGTTAGTGCTCCAGAGCATATCTGTATGTTCAAATTGGAACCATGACAGGCCAAATTTACGGAGACATCATTCTGGAACAACATACATTTGTTTAGGGATGCCACGGGCACAGAATTTGTGTTAATGGATGACAATTTTCATCTTCCTCATTTAAGCATCATAAACAAATGTCTTCAATCTGAAGATATCACAACTATGGAATGACCAGCGTTCCCTCCTGAGCATGTGTGAGATATACTTGCCCAACAAGTTGCAGCTCATCAATCGCCTCCTCCATGTGTACCAGAACTTCATAAAATATTGCTTGCTGAATGTTTTAATCTTCCCGTAGATCTGCTGGATAATTTGATAGCAAGCCTAGATCCTGTGCAAATTGCATTGCATTGTTAGAGATGTACAGTATATTAACCATCATACCTACCATATAAAATTAAATTTTTGTAAGGGAGATATTTTTTTGTAAGTATTCCAGGAGTAAAAATCATAGTTTTTATGAATGTTATCATACATACACTGTCTTTTTTTTTGTTCTGTATCTTTTATTTAATGAATGGGCTTGTAAATAAGACAAAGGTTTTTTTTTGTTTTTTTTTTTGTTTCTGAGCATTTATTTGCCTTTTGTTTCTGAGCATTTATTTGTAGACATTTTCAATTTGTTTTGAAAAAAGTAAATTGTTTCATTTTTTTAAAAATAGATTCTGAAAGTAGTGATGAATATTCTGAAGATGAAAACAAAGAAAATGATAATGAATCATCACTGAAAGAGCTTACATCCCAAGACGGAAATGTGCGTTTTTCTTTCTTGTTTTCTAAGTGAATAAAGTTTTGCTAATGCATTTTTGAATGTTAAATATTATAGTATAATATAATGTTTTGGATTTCATTCATACTTCATTTTTTTATATTCCAGGAAGATGATAATCCATCGAAAGAGATCAGTGATATTGCAGCTGCTGCGGAAAGCTTTCAACCTAAAGGAAACACATTATCTACCACTCATGTAAGTTATGTTATTCTGTACTATTAAAATTTTACTTTAGATCAAAGAATTTTTAAGATTAATGAAACCTTTTTTTTTACACAATTAAATTTTTATTGATGAATTGTGAATATGTTCCAGGTCTGTACCAAAATTCCATTTCTGCTTAAACATTCTTTGCGTGAATATCAACACATAGGATTAGATTGGCTGAATGCAATGTACGAGAAGAAATTGAATGGCATTCTTGCAGATGAAATGGGCTTAGGAAAAACTATTCAGACAATATCCATGCTGGCACATCTTGCTTGTGAAAAAGGTAATTTTTATGTACAATCAATTATTATTATTATTATATTATTTACCAACCATCTTTGACAATCCATTTGGAAAATGGGCAGTTAATACTTTTAATTAAATCTCTTATGCATAACTTATTTAAGAAAATATTTTTAAGCATCAAATTATGACAATAAAGAGCTGTGTATTTGATGTATGTCTTAATTGAATTAGAATCCCGTGACATCGTAGTATTATCAACAATGTAGCTTTTAGTGTAATCTAGCTTTACTGGTTATTTACCACCAGCTTTTGTTAGTTTTTAATTTTTTCTCTTCCTCATTAGCTGGTTCGAATATTGGTTATTTGATTTTAGATAAATCAATTTATATATGTATATAACTTCATAACCATCATTTTGCCAAATTATCTGATATTAATGCTTTATTATTTTAATATTCTTCACTTTATTATATACATAATCCTTTCTGAAGGAGCTAGCTTCATATCATTCCGCATCATAGCCTTGTTAGAAATGTAAATATTTGCTTATCTACTGAATTTTACAATATTGTAATTTCACATTTTTATTGGATTCGTAAGCTACACAGATATTAGGCAGAATCTACCTTTATTAGCTTTCAATAATGGTAGAAAATAGGATTAAATATTTGATGAAAGAAGGGAAATGATTCAAACTTCAGGGCAACAATGTCATCTGTTGTTGAAAATTGGAATTCAAAAGAGAGAGAAAAAAAATCACATGGCTATTAAATTAGTATAACTAAAAAGACATTCTTTAAATGTTAAAATTCATTTATTGCAATAATATTTCGGTCAGTTATTGTTGAGAAGTGCTAAATAATATTAAATATTTAAAATTTCACAAAAAAAAAAAAATGCTCTAAGCAGCATATTTCTACTCTCTGAAGCATATATTTGCCAAATTTAGTAGCTGTATGCCAAATGGTATCGCTTATTCTGTGCCAACACACTCATTCATCTTTATTGTTAGCAGTAGAGATTGAAGACATTATATATTTATTTGTATGCTTTCATGTACACTGATAATAAATCAATATTTTTTTGATTATAATAATTTTCATGCATCCACATGAATTATTCTCTCTGTGGTATAGCTTCTTTGGGGGGTGGAATGTAAATATTAAATCTATTATTGATGAAATTAAATGAAAAAATTGCCTAAATGCACTGTTATTTACAAATGCATGAAAAATGTACCATTTTGAAGTTTCAGAGTTGTTTTATGCATGAAATGACTGATTATTTGGTGATTTTGATGATGTAAAAGAATTTATATTTTAGTAATGTTCATTAGTAATATTGATGAACAAAAATATAACTAGTTCAGAATTTGTATTTAAAATAATTTACATATTTAATTGGATTTTTTCCCCTTCTAATTTCTTATTGGTCTGCTTTCAGACAGTTAAGAGATATATCAATTATTTCATTGATTTACTTTTTAAAAGGTCTCATTAATTTTAGCAAATTATATCTAATATATGATGCAGAAATCATCCTTATTGTTATCAAGTGGCAACAATCAAATGTAAACAAAATATTATACGAATTTTAGACTGCTTCGTTGAATATATTTTCAGCTGCATTAAATTCAGCACTTTGCTTGGTTAATTGATGGAGCTGCAAAATATTATTAAATGGTTTGAAAAGAATTTGCTACGCCAAGAGCATAGTCAATTTAGTTAGGGGAAAGAAGCCAAGAAATAAGTTTTAGAAGGAAAGTTTAATTGAGTGCAAAAATATGTTTAACCTTCACCCAAGGGGGTAATCACTGACTTGCCTATGGAAAGTGGCATTAATATCTTCCAAAAAAATTGTGTTCGTATCATTGTAAGATTTCAAAAGATAATAAAAATGAAATTGATTTCATTAAACAGGTATAGTTAATATTTCTTAATTTTAACAATATTGTTTAGTTCAATTTGATACACATTTTTAAATGTTATATTGGAATTCAAACTCATGCCTTCAAACAATCATTTGTGTGCTTTTATATATCATTAACTAGTAGAATTTTCATTTGCGCTTTTATTTCATACTATATATACTTTTTAATTGTAATTCAAGTTTAAATAATAAAAATGGAATTTAATAAAAAGTACATTCTATTGCATATTATAAAGTCAGTAATCTAGACGAACAAGTTGGTCGTCAGAGGCAGCTACTTATTATAGAAAAGGAGAAATATTGTTTTGTAGATTTATGTTATTTCAATTTTTTTTTTTCACATTCTCCAACAAAATTTATTTTTCGTTCTGTGAAGTTATGGAAATTACATTTATTTGAAATGTTTTCAATTTTTAGAAAAATTAATGGATCTGATATTATTTATGAAAATTGACTTATCAAACTTTCTGCCTTTAATAATTTATTGAAATTTTATTATTGTAATTATATAAAAAAATGAATGGCTGGTTTAATTTTTCAGTAGGAGAAAAATAAACAGTGATACATTGCATTTCAACTAAAGAAGGATTAGTATTTATTATTAAAGAATGAGTTCTGGACATTTTATGAATGCATCCACATAATGAGTAGTTAGAAGAATTCAGTAACTTTCAGTCAGTCTCTATTTGGAGGATTGTCATTGTACAGTATGAGTTTATAGGCATGAAATTAAAATCAATCTCTTGTTCCTTTTAGGTGTTTGGGGTCCTCATCTTATTGTTGTTCCTACAAGTGTAATGTTAAATTGGGAAATGGAGTTCAAGAAATGGTGTCCTGCATTTAAAATTTTGACTTATTATGGCACGCCTAAGGAACGAAAACAAAAGAGGGTGGTAAGTGAAATTATAGCTATTATAAAGGCTTTTTAAATTCCTTTCAAAGAGGTGATTTTTATTTTTATTCAAATCTTTTATGGCGATTGAATCTTTATGGCGATTTCATTTCTAATACATTTTTTAAAAATCTTAACTTGACATGTCAGTGAGATATTGTTTGCTAAAATCCAAAAGAGAAATTTTAATCTGAAGCAATACATTTAATTTAGGAGAACTGATTCAACTGGCTTATTGTGTTCCGAATATAACATTCAAGGCATATGTGTCTAAAGCAAGATCCACAATTTTTTGCGAGGAGAGGGGTGAGAATTAATTGGAGGGTGTGCCCGATTGTTTTGGGAAGATTATTCACATTGATGTTTGTCTAACAATTGTAAGAAATTTGAAAATAGCAACTTAGATGAAAAGGAATCTACCTTTACGTTTCTGCTTGCTGAGAGGAATTTATTTCACCAGAAAGATGAATCAAC
Organism: Argiope aurantia; assembly: GCA_026543865.1. Classification (NCBI taxonomy): domain Eukaryota; kingdom Metazoa; phylum Arthropoda; class Arachnida; order Araneae; family Araneidae; genus Argiope; species Argiope aurantia. Next base: position 90,577 of record JAPMOR010026535.1, on the reverse strand, counting down.
ATAGGACATCAGTGGTTGCCCATCTCGCCATTTTCCACTATCGAAATATCTTTGACAAGCTCTATTTCACTTCGCATTTTCTTTGAGGAACACAAGAACTGAGTTCTCAATTACTGATTTGAATTCATTGGTTTTTATTACTAACGAAAGTGCATGATATCATCAATTATTGCCTAATCCCAACTATAATTTTTTGTAGCAGTATTGCAAAATAAGGTGGAGATTTTGCCGACAACAATTGGACTGATTTTTTTAATTAATTTTACTACGCTGCATATGTATATATATTTAATCTCTGTATGATTAATGAATGCACATATGTTGTGTAATATGTGCATTCATTAATCATACACATTTCATTCTTTCCTTTTTTTCTGATAATATATAATTTTGTTTATATATAAGATATAGATTTTGACTAATTATTTTCATTAGCAAACATTTGATCCCTAACAATGAACTTCTTAAATTAATTATTGAAATTTTATGCACTGATAATCATGAAATTTATCTTCATTTATTGATTTTAAATGCTTTTTTTCTTTCAAGGGCTGGACAAAGTTCAATGCTTTTCATGTGTGTATAACTTCTTATAAATTGGTTGTGCAAGATCATCAGTCTTTCAGAAGGAAAAAGTGGAAATATTTAATTTTAGATGAGGTATGTTATAAATTTTATAATTTAAAAATGCTGATCATACCTAATATTTAATTTTTTTGTGCTATATTGTAAATTTTTTTAATCAAATAGGTGTTTATGAGTATATTTTCTTGTTAATGATTGTTGTATACTATCATTCAGCTTTATAATATAATAATTTGAAAATTCATATGAGTTATAATGTCTTGAACTCGGAGCCAGAGTGTTGCAGTTTCAAATTCGGATTCCTCTAAAGATCCATGATGTATGGTTGCTAGTGCATTTTAAATCTGATTTTGTGGAATAGACCGGCTCCTATTGGTGCACTGAAGTTTTTTTTTGGGGGGGGGGATGTCAGCTCAGATATTGCCCTCATCATCTAATTGCAGTTCAAAATTATGATTTAAATAGATCTATGTTTGCTTTCAAACGGAACATCAGTATAGCTAAAATTAAACTTCATCTAATATCCAATGTTTGCAAAATACTTTTACATGTTTCATTGAGTTCATTGTTTTTTCTTAGTTTCTTTCTAAATGAAAGATGTGTTATTTTAATATCAATTCCATTTGTAAGTGTTTAGCATCATTATAGATGAATAATTATACTTTTCTTTAATTTGTATAATATTAGAGATTTTCAGAGTTGTTTAATAAATAGCATATTTGTTAAAATATTACATAATATAATAATTATTTAAAAAACAACACTAAAGGTTATAGGGATAACACTGAATAATGATTTTTCTTCTGTTTAGGAATATTTTAAATTCTATATTTGGCAATGCATTTTCTTTATTAGTTGACCATTATGTTTAAATCGGATTTCAATCTTTTTGGGATGGGAGGTTTTTATTCTAAACATTTGCTTGGTATGGGTGTTAGCAAAAGCAATCATCGCACATGGTTTTGCGTCTCTAAGCCTAACTTTGAGGTGGGGGATCACAAAAAATGTCATAATTATCGGTACCTATTTAGAATATTTGTTCAGCTGCCATATATGTTAAAATTAGCATTTAGTAATCCTTTTAATTTTCATTAAAAATATTTTTAAAACTCATTTACATTGTGAAATAATTTTCAGAAATCCTATTTAAATCCTATAGTTTTAATTGGAAAAATACATTAACGAACTTTGAAATGAATATTTAAGAATTCAAAAATACGATACAAAACAAGTAAAATGCAGGAATGCAGTGAACTTGGATTCTGATAAAATATCCATATCAAAATCTTGACTTCTAATTCTTTAGACCATGAATCTGTGCCATTAATCGCCTTATTCATGATGGGAGACTTTCTTCCCCTGATGAATATTTACTTTACAAATCGAATTCAAGGTATTCAGAAATAAATAAATAAATAATGTATCTGAATGCTATGTTAGATATAACTGAACTGATGGTAAAACCCAAATAGACCTTGCATAGTAGCAAAAATAAAATAATAAATAATAATAAATGAAATTCTTATTAAGACCAGAAACGAGAGAATGTTTCTATCGCATGAAAAGTTAAAGAACCTGGTTCCGTTTATTTGCATTTTAGTTACTCCCCCCCCCCCCCTCAACAGTTGATGAATGAAATACCAAAGAGAGGCAGGAAATAAGCTAAATGGAGGTCAGGATACTAAAATTTTTCATTTCGAAAGTAATGGACAAAGGGAGCCTTCTGGTGACCTTTAAAAATCATTCCTGCTTAAAATGCAGATATGCGTTCCCTGAGATCAACTTCAAGCCAGTTGGTATACTCGGCCGTGAGAGATCTGTATTTGATGCATATATGACACGCCCGTCAAGAAAGAATTAATGATTAGTTTTAATTTAAGTGTTCCTGAACATTATGTAGATATGAAATTACAAATTTTATTTATCTTTATTTTTTTAATGCTGGATAGTAGCAAATGTTAATGAAGTGGGATCTGATAATATTTTCTTTCAACGTTATTGTTATATTTGTCATAACATTTCTGCTGAAACAGATTTTGTCATTTTTCAGAATTTTTTTTCTTCTGAAATAGTTCAACTTTTTTAATGTCTGAAGCTATTTTAGTACAAATTTATTCATTTTATTGTTCATTTAAGGATATTTATTTTACTTCTTGGTGTTTAGGTATGTAGAATGCATTATTTTATTACTTTCACCCTTTTTTTTCCGAACCTGTGTCTAATTTCTTTCTGTTAATGGATAATTATTTGTTTCAAACTAATTTTATTAACAATTTATTTAAATGTCCATATACATTATGTATAAAAGGAAACAGTAAGGAAACAAATTTTAATGTTGCATATATTTTCATTTAAACTGTACTTTAAATAATGTATATGTATTTTTAATTTCTTAAGTACTGTTTGTATGCACATGATATTTTCTGTTGCATACTTCATTAATGAATCTATACTTATCACATCTGAGATATTGTTAACAATACAACATCCTGTTTATGACGAGCATATCTTCTAGTTCGGAAATGGTGTCAAGTTGTTGGACACCCTTCCGCATGGTTTTATTTAGAAGAAACAGTCAAATTGTTTATATTTTTCCTTGTCTTCAAATTGACTTATAAGAGAGACGAATTTTTATACTTAAAATATATTTTTACGATTCTTGAAAAAATTGTATAATCTATGCATGTGAAGTAAAATTATAAAAAATTTTCATGTAAAATTATCAAGGTATGCAAGTACTGAATTTCAGTGAATTGTATTTTGTTTGTATAGATTTTACCTGTTTGTGTTAATTAATAACTAAATGAATTTGGCTAATGAATCCATATATTTGTAGGCACAGCATATCAAAAACTTCAAGTCTCAGCGTTGGCAAATGTTGCTGAACTTCCAAAGCTCACATAGACTTTTGCTGACTGGCACCCCCCTTCAAAACAACTTAATGGAATTATGGTCTCTCATGCACTTCCTCATGCCCAATGTCTTCCAGTCACATAGAGAGTTCAAGGAGTGGTTTGTCAATCCAGTTACTGGGATGATAGAGGGAAATCATGAATACAATGAGAGTCTCATTAAAAGGCTACATAAGGTAAGAGTTATCGCCTGTTAAAGCTTGTAGCTTTAATTTTTACTGCTGGGAATTTTGTAAAGTAATGCTTTTTGAAGAATCAATAAATTTTAGGATAGTTATTAGATGCATATTTTAAAATGTGAACGTAATCTTATTACAATGGAAATAATTGTTATTAAGAAGATAAAGAAGGGAATTTATTAAAGAATTTATTAAATTATTTTGTAATTTAAATAATGATGTAAAGAATGAAATCTTACTGTTTTTCTATTGCTTTTCTGTTTCTGTGTCTTTAATTTCATATTAGTTTTTAATCGAACTTGCTTCACTTCCAGTTTAAATTTTAATATTTGTTTTTGAAAGACTAGACTTAAAAGCACTAACTTAGAATTAATTATATATATATGTATATAACGTAGATATAATGTTCCCAAATAAATTTATAGCCAGATTTTGTTAATATAGTCTGCTGCTACCATCTTTTTTTTTAAAGCAATGTCATGTAAATTTTTATATAAATGTCATATGTTTAATAAGATCACTGGGAAGTTATTTCGTAATCATATGAAAAATTAGTTATGAATGTTTTTATTTTTTCATAGGTATTAAGACCTTTCTTGTTAAGAAGGCTTAAATCGGAAGTTGAGAAGCAACTGCCTAAAAAATATGAACATGTTGTTGTATGCAGACTTTCTAACCGACAGAGATATCTATATGATGACTTCATGGCCCAGACTAAGTAAGTCATTTACTTTTAAAGACATCTTGCCTTCAAATTCTTAATTGGAGATATTATTTTCCTTTGTCTTCTCTTTTTTAATGTATTATTTTTTTTGTGCATAGGACAAAAGAAACTCTTGCGACAGGAAACTTCATGAGTGTAATTAATATTTTGATGCAGTTGAGAAAGGTGTGCAATCATCCAAATATGTTTGAAGAAAGACCAACAATATCTCCTTTCTTGATGGAAGGAATTAAATATCATACTGCATCTCTTGCAATGGGTGCTCTTGATTATGATCCTTTTAAGGTTGGCAATAACAAAATTATGAAATCCATGTAATAAAGCATGTTTTTTTTAATGTTGAGTTTTAATGTGCACTCTTTTTTACAGCATATCAATTTATCATCTCTGAACCTTTTACTTGCTGATCTTGAACTGTCATTAACTGCATTCGCTGCGCATCGTGTAAAGAAATTTCAGGTACCACCAAAATTAATTGTTGAAATCGACAGTTTGCCAGAGCCTCCACCTCCTTGCCCACAAGTCAAGATGAAAGTCAATTTTTGCAATTCTCAGGTTTGTTCATAACTTTCAGTTTAATTCCAAAAGATTGTAAATATTTGTTTGATTTTATTGTTTAATTTTTCTACAGCATCTTAGTTATTAGTTTTTCATGTGCTTTCAGTTCCATATTCAAAATGCCCAACTAACAAAACAAAACAAAAAGAAAAAAAAACCCAATGAGATTTATTTTAAAACTGGATTTTTTTTTTTTTTGATCATTATTATGCTTGACAAGTTACTGGCCTTTTTACATAAGTAAAATGAAAGATTGAAAATCACTTTACTATACAATCAGCTGGGACTATCCACCTTACCAGTGTGTGCCTGGCAATGAGGTATTTACATTATATTTATATATTCAAGGGAACAGCCAGTCCAGCTGTGTAAGATCCATGAACACTGTATCTGAGAAGTTCCTTCAGTGTAAGTCTTGGGAAGTATATGTATATAAAGTTTTGGTGCCTAGATTTTTTTATTCTGTTTGTCATTACATACAGTAATTATATTTATGGCAGGTTAATCTTCTTGAACTTTGAGACTTGTTATTGAAATATTGTATGCATGAGCAAATATATTGTTTGGAAAATTAAATAGCCAAATCCTACAAAGTATTTTTTATGAAATAAAATTCCCATATTTCTGGAATCTGTTGTGTTCTGTTAATTACATTATATGATCTGACAAATAAAAATTGTGACTTATTACAAGGACTGAAATTATATTTCACATTTAAAAGTAGCAACTTGTAATAAAATATTATGGCAGTGGAATTTTTTATATTTATAATTTTGCCACTGCCAATTTTTTTTTAATTATATATTTATATTACAACAATGTGGAATGATATTTGTATCAAAAGAATACATGATCAGCAGTATTTCATTGCCAAAAAAGAAAACTGTTGATATTTTGAAATTTGCGAGTGCACCTCTAAATGCATTGTTTTGGGTGCATTATAGAAAATTTAATGTTAAAAAAAAAAAAATACTCATAGCAATGAGCTGAAATTTTGCATGTCCTTCATTTTATGTCAAAATTTAAGTATGATGCAAATTTTTAAACATAATTTTTTTTCAGTATTAAAAAAAATTTCCATGTTGAATATATATGTAAAATTTTTAGAATGTTATATTTTCATACCAAAAACAATTTAGGCCAGTAACTTAAAGTTTTTAAGATATGAATTAAAAGTTCTAAACTTAATTTTAATATTAAAAAATCAAAATTTTGTTTGCTTATAATTTTGAAACAAAATGTCCAAAATCAATAAAATTTAATATCCTGGAAAAACCTTTCTTGTAGTTTTAAAATTTGATGAGAAAAATGGGTGTTTGCATTAGAAATTTTGAATTTTGCTCTGATTTCTGTATATAAATGGCCCTTCAAAACTTTAATGAAAAATTCTTTAAGAATACATTAAGATCTTTTAGATGACACATTTTTATGATTGTTTGTATGATGAACAGTGTCAGAATGATTGTTTTTTTACAACAACAGTTATGCTGATTGTTTTGTTATAACCTACTTGTTCATTGCTGGTCTTATTCTATTCCATATTCTATATATATTTATCTATGTATAGTTTTAAAGAATATATGTTGTCATGCATAATTTATGGTAATCTGTTGGTTTTATAATTTGTTAAATCGTTTTTAGATCAAACTGTGACTGAGGCTTGTTTTATTAGCAATTGGTCAGTTAATCTACCATTGGCAGTAGAGTTCCCTGGCTATATTTGTATTCAGAACTGCAAAAGAGAGAGTATATCAATTACAAAAATAAAACGTGTAATCTATAAGAGGATGAAAATAATGCAAGATTCTGAAGATTTTTATGATACACCCTAAAAGAATCAGGATAACTTATATAAAAGTTTGAAGAATCAATAGACAGAATTGTTGGCCATTCTGAAAGTGGACGTTCACGTATCATATTAATTTTATTTATAAGAATTTGTTATTAATGTTATAAAAATAATAATTGTACTGGCAGTTCAGAAATAATGATAAATTATACTCTTTGTTTAACTGAGAATGAGTTAATTTGATATCTTTGTACAAGTGTACAGTTAAAAATTTTCAGTGTATGGAAAATACTATGATAGAATTACATTATACTTAAATTTCTGTGATGAAAGTCATTTAAAATGGCATTAAAAATGTAACAACAAAATCTAATCTCTGAGCTTTAAGGATTTTGTTATTTGAATTAGTGTGCTAAAATTGAAGTGGCAGGTAATTCTTGTTCTTTCTCTTCCCTATATGATATTGATGATGTGTTTGCTTTTTCTTTGGCTTGTTGTAAGGCTAATTTGTACTAATCTTATCTGAATATTTGTGACGTTGAACTTATAATATGTTTATTTTTAATGTTACTGCTATTTGTATTTGATGTATGATTGAGTCTTTTTCCTCCTTTTCTTTGTATGTTTTTAAATCTTAGTATTTATTTTAGAAAATTTAGTTCAAGTACATTGTTAACTTTCCTGTAGGTTTCCAACAGTTCCACACCAGCAGCTGCAGCATCCCGCGCTCCGACCGCAACGCTTCGTGTCCCTTCTAATATTCCTAATCGTTTGACTACTCCACCCACAGCCCAGCCACAGAGGTACATGGTGATACCTGGTCAGCAGGTGGCTCGTGCAGCAACTCCAGTTACCTCTGCTGGTGGTCAAACCACTACTGGTCAGACTGAACAGTATACCCTTCAATTAGTTCAACCTGGTGCTAGTAAGAAAATACTTTTTTTAATAGATGATAAATTGAGACTTGCCTTCCTATTCTATTCCTTAGTTATGCTGTCTAATGAAAAAAGTTGCTGGGGAAGTTTTAAGGTACTTTGCTAATTTCAAAATTGATACCACCATTTGAAAACGGGGCTTTAATTTTGGGTTCATTCTCTCATTTAATATATATTCTAAATACATTAAAAATGTCTGCATATTCACTAATGCTATTTTAATTTCTTATGTTTTTAATTAAGCTATTATTTTATCTATACTTCTAAAAAGAAAGCTTTTATGTATCATGTTCAAACAAATTATCATTGTGTCAGAAGTGGGAAATCAGTATGCTACTGAAAAGAGCAATTTATTGCCATTCTCCAGAATTTTTTTTCTGTATATCTGATGTGGTTTATTAGATTTTAAGAACTTTTTTAAAGGAAGTCCTGTTTCTGTAAATTTTAAGAATTAAAACTAACATCTTTGCATTTGACTATTATCTTCAAAAATTTTTAGGTTGCTATTCGAACATTTCTCTCTAATATAAAACTAGAATTGTTTTCTAGATGAGTTTAAAGATTTTATTCACTGATTTGTAGCTAAAAGTGCAGATTGCTGAAAAACGTATTTCTTCATTAGTTTGATAAGGATCTAAATTAAAACACGATGGCCACAGAACTAGGATATCTAGAAAAAGTTTTAGGATTTTATCAATCTCAAAGGATTTGTAAAAAAAAAATTGGTAATTGCCTGTTATATCATTTTTGAAGAGTTTAGAAATGTGTCTTGGATGTTTTTACACAACACAAAAGAAAGTCTTATCAAATTTTCAATTTACATCTATTTGGTTCAACTTTAATACTTGATGTTGCTTTACTTTTAGCATTTTCAAAAAATAAATGTACAGATCCAGCAATTACTGGTACTCTGGGAAGATGAAAATTAAGGACTTGTGGAAGTGTGGTCTACGAGACGGCATTTTCTTTATATTCAATTTAAATTTTCTAATAAAAGTATTAATCAGCCAAAAATTCAGCAGAAAATCAGCAAATATATTTTGCATATATTTTTCTTTATGTATAAAAATGTAAAAAATAATTGCATTTGAACATGCATTTTTTTCTGAAATTACATGTAGCAACAAATATTATTCTTGAAAAACATATTACTTTTTGCTTTTTAGACATTTTTTTTTTTGCTTATTTTTCTAGTATTCAAAAGTATATTAAAAAACAAATTAATGGAAAATTCAACAATTATATGAAAAAAAAAAATTGACAATAAGTAAAAATTGACCCTTTTCTTATCAGCATTATTTTTATGCAGAAACTTGTGAACATCTGTAGCATTTTAAGCATACAGGTTAAGTACTAGTATAAAAATCAGCCTGTAAATTCTGTAGATATTTCTCTGTATACTGATATATTTTAGAAATTATTCAAAATACATTATCACTAGAAAAATGAATTTGATTTGAACGTGCATATCATAATTTGTCGAATGTGAACTTTCATTGAAAAAAATTTCTGTACAATTATCCTCATCACTAAATCAACTTTCTGCTTCATTTAATGTATACACTTGTGCGTCGGCATGGTCCTACCTCGTACACCAGCAACATTCTGGGACGACGGTCGACTATGATAAGTCATATGCTTTATTTTGTGATTCAGCTTTTGAGGATTGATATATCAATTTCACTGGCAGCAAATGAGTTAAAAAGTTTCTGAAACTCTGTTTCACCATGAGGATCATAAAGTTGGATGAGGGTCAAGTTTTAAAGCCTTTTGCTAAGCTTTGTATATGATACTGGAACATTAAAAGGGAGGTGTGGTTTCACAGATAATTCCACAAGGAAAAAACTGAAATATTTTTAAAAGCACTCTCTGAAACCAGTTGAAAAAGTTCATGTGTACTGAAAGTCTGAAACAAGAGTAAGATTTTTATTATTTAGGTGTGAAGGAAGGGAATCAATTTTAAGCACAAGAACAGACTGTAAGCTCAGTGCTGGAGCAAGGCTGCCTAAATCATTTTGTACAATGTACATAAACAGGCCCATTATATCTGTCAAAACAACGGTCATTCGGCAAAATATTACCATTGTACTAGTATAAGTGGTGTTTAAATAAAAAAAATACGCAATATAGTTCGTCATCGAAACGTTAACATATTGTTATTTGCCTATGCCACTATGGGAGAACAAAATCGGATATCTAGGGATGTGATTGGAATCTCCAGTGTTGATTGGAGCATGTGCGGGCGCCTGCATGTGCAAGAGCAGAGGCTCTTATAAAGAGCACCGTCCAATTGATGTGGCATGTTGAATTCCTCGAGCACAGAAGAACCATTAACTCTGATGTGTACTATGAAACATTCTGAAGACTAAACAGGTCCATCAAGAACAAAAGACCAGGGCTACTCACGGAGGGCGTGGTTCTGCTCTATGATCATGTGCATCCATACGTCTCCAATGTCACATACACGGAATTGGCCAAGTGCAAGTGGGAGCAGCTCAACCATCCACCCTACAGTCCGGACATGTCGCCCTGAGATTTTTATGCGTTTGATCCTCTGAAAGGCAAGCACTTCAACTCGGACAGCAAACTGACGGATGCTGTGAAGGACTAGGTCTCGCCCCGGCCACAGGAATTCTGGGAACAAGGGATCCTTCGGCTCATTAATCAATGGGATGGCTCGGGCCTATGGTCTATACTTTGATTAAAGTCTTCATTTATACTCACAGTGTCGTTTTGTACCTTTTCATTTGAACACTCTTCGTATTATGCATATATTTTTTTATAGGCCATATTTATTTATTTATAATATCATTATTTAATATTTTAAGATTTTTTTAATATTATATTTATTCTATAAAAAATAGAGCTAAAATATGATTGTTAATGGGATTAGTCATTACTATATTCTTCCCATAGTTGAGTATTCATATTTATACTCTTAAAATTGCCAAATGAAGCTTTACTTAAAAATTATTGGAACATTTATTAATCTATTATCATTCCATATTTACTTTTTGCCTAATGATTTACAAAAAAAAAAAAAGTTATTCCTAGAATTAATATAAAAAATTATGCACATAATTAAGTAAATTTACCGAATCTAAATAAAAATTAATTACATTTTTCATTTAGATTTGGTTAAAATGTGTTATTTATTAAACTGCGGTATGTTGCATACCATAGAAATACATCATGAAATAAACCACTTTTGCTTGTTTAAGAGAAATTCCCCTCCCCCTTCCTGTTTCAGATTCACATGAATAGTGGACCTGATCAAAGTTGTCTGAGATGCTGAGAGAATATTTTGAAAACTCTGTCTGTTTGACCTGGAAGTTCCGTTTCCAGTTATTTCATTCATATCTCGCACTCCTTTTTTTAATAATGTACAAATTCCTGTAGTTGCTATCTTTCTAGTTGATATCAATTGCAAATTTAATTTAACCCCAAAAGTATATCCTTTAAAATTGTGTGTGTTTGCTTTTATACCTATAATATCTTCAGCACTTTGAATTTTAAGAACTGCTAGCTCAGAAATGCATTTTATAATTTTTGATGCTGGTTATAATGAATAAAATCATTATTTTCATGAGTACATGCATGAATTATCCAAATCTATGATAAATTTATTTCATTTAAAATTCCTGAGACTTCCTTTCACCAGAATTTGGTGCAGTCTGTGAAATCCTGCAGCCTTCTTGGCTTCTAGCTTTGCTACATGGTATAATATTCGACAATATGTAATCCTTAAAACGTGGATGTGTGCTTTTTCTTTCCACAAATGCCATCTAAGTGCCATTGGACACTTCAAGGGGGGGGTGAGAAGCTTTAGATAGGGTGGTTTTTCTTACTTCTAAGACCGTTAAAGTAATCAATTAGATTATCTATCATCATATTGATGATGGGACATGTTTCTAATGAGGGTAATGTACTGTGGTTGGTGAAGGTTACTAGAATTTAACCATTGGCTGCTATGAGCCTGGTAGTATAATTCTGCAGGTCATTAAGAATTCTGATTCAGCCTATTCCTCTTTGGTTGAGTAAGCAAAATCTACCTTAATATTGCCTTCATTTTCCTTTTGAAAAAGTTGTTCTTGGGTCGGAATTTGATTTTCATTATAGCCCCCTATTCTGTTCCAAGACAATTTTTCATGTGCTGTATTTGAAAAATGCCACTCTTTATTCATTTTAAAAAGATTCTCATCAATGATGATATATATATTGTGTTGGGTGGTAGAGTTGTCTGTGGGGCGAAGGTATCTTGTTGGAACGATTTTGATTTTAGATACTAAAACTATATATATAATATTGTACAAGCCACATTTATTTGTGGTATTTATTTAAATCTTTGTAATATTATTTTACTACAAACTTTTATCACATTTTCAGACTAACTTACTAAATAATTTTGAAACTTTTTTTTAATTACCATGAGATTTGTACCCTTGCTTTCTATATGGCTTGGTATTACAAATTATTGATTTTTGGTGAAACACTGTTAGCGTAACAAAAGTTATAGTTATTGCATAACAAATAGGGTGTTCAGGAAATATGATGCAAGCATGTAAAAATTTAAAAAATATTTTAAAATTGGCACATTATGGAATGTGAATGCCCATCTGATAAATTTTTAAAAAATATTCTGTAAAATATTAATGTAATTTTTTTTAATTAAATACTTCTCTATCTAAAGTTCATATCATCTATGACATTATTTCGAATCAAAAGAGTATATTGACAGGCTTTTATGTCTTGCATATTAAAAAGAAAAAAAAAATACAAGCTGAAATACAAAAGGAATTTTAAACATTGATGCATGGTAATTTTTTCTTGGAGTTATAGATTTTTTTAAAGAAGGGTGTGGGAATAAGCACATAATTGTGAGTAGCAGTATGACAATGAATTATTAAATATCTATATTTCCATTTACTAAGAATGCCAAAACTGAAGATATTACTTTTTTAAATATAGAAACATTATTAAAAAATTATATTCAGGCAATCTTCTGTATGCTTCAAAATACATAAGAGTAAATTTTGAGGAATATCTGTTCAATAATGATTTAGTTTTCTGTCTTTATTAACATTTATAAATTTTTCTCATTTTTCAAAATCTGTATAGATAATATAGCGTGGCTGTTTTAGTTTGATGCTTTATTATCTCATTTTATTTACCATCTCAGTTATTTTTCTGTTTATTACATCATTTGAGTGAATTACTAATCTTCATCTAATGTAATGTTTTTAAACTCTATTATTATATTAAAGATAAAAATATATATAAATAATATACACTCACCAACTTTTAAACATTAAATTGTGGACCTACTTTGTGCTACCCATTTTCTGCTGCTGTAATGAATTGCTTATTCTTTCCCCTTCTGCATTCAGTATTTGTGCTGTTCTGACCACTGCATAACATGTTTAAATCTCTTCTCTTAGCGGTTGCTTCTATTGCCCCTCTGGGTGGCCTCACACTACAGCTGCAACCTCCAGGTAGCAACCGTGTTCAGTGCATTCAGTCTCTTATTGGTGGAATTGGTCGTGTTGTGCAGACTGCTGCTGGGGCCCACTTTGTCATAACTTCTGTGGGGGAACAACCAGCCATCACCGCCCAAACGACAGTTGCTAGTACCACATCTAGTGTTCAGCCTGTTGTATTAGGCACAAATGTTGCCACGACAACTGGTAGGCATTTTATTAAATATTTACAAAGTATGTTGTGGTGTTGCAGTTATATGGGTGCACCTGGTTATTAACCCCCCTTTTTTTTAATTAAGACTTTTTTCAACAGTTGATTCCATGAATTGCGATTCTTTATATTCTTTAAAGAATTACTTTTTTTTTTTTTTTGCATGAGTGCAGTTTTTTTTTTTTTATCCTCCCAGAGCAAACAAGGACACTTCATTGTTTTTGTAAGCTAATTATGGCTTATTAGCTAATGTTTCATTGAAATTTGATACTAAAGATTTATCAGAATGTAGTAATTCATCATTGTTAGAATTTTGTTCATTGTATTATGGAGCTATTTTTGTTGAATGTTTCTTTTGAAATTAAACTGAATTTCCACTGAAATTTTCAATATTTCTTTTTAAACCATTTGTAGAAATAGTGGATATTTGCTGCATGTAGAGATTTTACGTATTAATTTTGATTTCAATTTTTCTGTATCTATTCTAAAGATCTACGAGTCATCTAACCAATGTTTATTTATTGCTTTATTTTTAATTGTGAAAAACTGCTTTGGTCTTTCCATTTAATTCAAGCTTTAATATTATTGAATGTATTTTCTTTTTGTTTTGAATTCTTTATCTTCTGAAAATCTACTTTTTTGCTTATATTTTACTCTTTAAGGAACTGCTTGAACATTAATACCTAATGTTTGCTAAAGCTATTCACTTATAACTTTTCATTGTGTTGGTGTATTTATTTTGCATATAAAGACAGAATGATTTTTAGCATGGTTGTCACTGTGATATCTTTGGTTGTCACTGTGATATGTTTTGACTAATAAATTATATTTTAGCAGAAAATGCAAGCTGAAGAATCAAGAATTGAATTTACTGAAGTATTATAATTTCAATGAAATTTGAGTAAACATGTAAAGAAGTATTTAAATTAGTATCTATTACTTAAAATACTAAATAAGTACTGTAACCAATGCTTGTTGCATTTTTGATGTACACATTTTAATGATTGAAATATTGAACGCCATGTGAATGCATTATTACAAAGATCTAATTTCGTTTTGAAACTTGTCTATTTAAGTAGGCTTATATCTGCTGGAGATGTGGAGATCATTTTTCTGATTTTAATTATTTTATTATAATGGTATATAACATTTTCAAATCTGGTTATATTATATGTTGCAAGATTCCTTAAGTTATACAGCCCTCGAAAATTCTTGAATTTTAAACTGTAAAAGGGTGTTGGTATGATAAAACTATAACGTATCTTTTCTCAGTTTGTGTTTGGAAAGGAAGTGGGAGGGTTCAGACAGGAACACCACTACAACTGCCAGGGAATATTCAACTGCTGGAGTTATTATTATGGCATTCATTATGTCTTTGCAATATTTGGTTATAAAATTTAAAAAGTTATTTATAGGTATAGAAAGTTATTATTTGCATTGGTTTTGTAAAGAGAATTTCACATTTGTTTCAAAATTTTTCTAGACTAAAAGCTTGCTAAAATGGTGACCATTCACTCATTTTTTCTTTATGTAACAAATCTTTCTAGATGAAGTAAGTGGATTTTCAATTTCATACAAAATATTTGAATTGAAAGCACAATTCTATAATGGTTGATTTGATTTAATTTAGTTTATTATTATTTGAAAAAACATATATTGTATAAAATTGGAAATAATATAAATGCAGTTAATTAAAAAAATATATTTTTATAATGTATAATTTACAGTTTAGGATTTCTATTTGCAAAGGTAATTCAAACAATGCTGAGTTTCTGGCTGATGAAATCCAGACATCTTATACAATGTTAAATGAAGTACTATTTATTATTTATAATTTTGAATTAAAAGTATCAATATAAAAGAACCCATGTTTTATCATTTAGTAAAATGACTTGGAAGGAGGAATGCGTCCTTATGAATATCTAATATTGTAGTTTAGAAATGAAAGCTAAAGTTTTTCTCTGTATTGTGTAATTTTTTTCTTCCAAATTTTTTGTTTTTACTTTGTTCTGTTTTATAGCATTTAAAGCTTATATTTAAATTTATTGAAATGTTTCAGTTGTAACTCCTACACAGAAAATTGGGAATCCATCTGCTGCACCACCATTTTTAACTAACATCACTCGACCTCAAACAAATAATGCATCTGTAACAACTCTCAACAATCAGACTGTCCATAACAGGCCATTTACACGAGTGACTTCTTTTAACGGCCACTCTCCTTCTGCAACATCTTTAGATAGTAAGTTTCATGATGCCAGTAGTATCTTGTTTTGAAACTTTTTACCTTATTTTCAAGTTTAAATCTGATGTTTTATTGATTTATTTAAAGGTTCTGTAAATCAAAATCATATACAACCAACTAAATCTCCTGTTGTCCATTCTCTGACAAAACCTGCTCCTAAATCGGATGCCATATTGAATGTTGCATCTGCCAAAAAAAATTCTGCTTTTTATTTGGTAAGACATGAAATTGAGATTTTTTTCTTGTGAAATTTTCTGTAAATGAAAGTATGTGGATTAAACTCTTGACAGTGAGAATGTCAGTAGACATAAAATGTGTGCTTTGTTTTCATATGGCTATCATTATTTGAGGTTATATAATTTTGTATTTTTCTTAGTAAATTATGTGATATTTGTTCT
Source organism: Argiope aurantia (assembly GCA_026543865.1). Lineage (NCBI taxonomy): Eukaryota > Metazoa > Arthropoda > Arachnida > Araneae > Araneidae > Argiope > Argiope aurantia. Next base: position 74,564 of record JAPMOR010026535.1, on the reverse strand, counting down.
TCGATATAGACTAATGGGAATTATATATTTAAAATTCAAGCATTTCATATTAAAACTTTATGAATATTTTTTTTTCTTTAATTAGAGGTAATATAAGTTTTGTACTTATAAATTACAGAAGAATGTGCAAGTTATTGTAAATCTATTCATTATAGTCTCTGTAGATACAACTTTTCTATTTGTAAATTAAGATGAACTTTAAAGATATCAAATAATATTCAAATGTTAGTGACAAAGTTTACATAACAGAAAAAAAAAATTCTGAATTGCAAACTTCTCACAAAGTTATGTATTAGTCTTTAAAAATGATTCATCAAATATAAATTCCATTTTAAATATGGGTGATCATTCTTTATGCAACTAGGTAGTAGATTTGAAATAAAAATTTATGAATATCACGGACCGGTTTTTATTAAATATAGAAAAGTTTAAAGCATATTTATCAATGAAGATTTTACTTTATAACAGAATAAAAGCAACATTTTATAAAAATTATGAAATAATTACGATTAATTATGTTATAGTTTTTTTGTTGAATTGCAGATTACCTCGCGTTTGCTGCGGAGAATTTGATATTAATAACCTCTATAAAATTAAAGCAAATTAAATGAAGACGATTAATGTTTTGTCATGGATGATTTTACTTCTTAATTATTTTTCTTCTTCTTGTGCAATCTTTAGACTTACAAATAATTCAGTTTTTCTTCTTTGTATACGTATGGCAGGAAGGCCAGATAGTTTTAATATTCCGAGTATGCAAATGATTTTCAGCTTAGTGAATTATTTTTTGAGTATGTTTTCAAAAATTAAATGCACTAATACCAAATATTGCCGCTTTAGCGCCAAACGTGCCAGTGTAAGAAACTTGAATTAATTTCTACCTCTGCGAAATGTACTCTTCTTACAGTAACCTGTTTATGTAACGCCCGCCATAAACATAGACGATTGTCTGGCAGTGTTCTTGTCATGGACAGATAGCAGTCATTCTTGCCATTTTTATTCACTGCACTAATGTTCTTTGCTATTAACTATACTTAAGGCTTATACTGTAATTTTATTCATGAAAAGTTTATTTGCTTTAGAGTTTTTTTCATTGTAATTTAAAAACACATATGCACATATTAAATTTTTTTATTTAATTTCAACAGGAATCTTTGGTTCAAGCCCAGGAACAGCAGAGGAAAGAATGCTTGAAAACACTTGCAAAAATTAACAATCGTCGTTGTGGTGCTTGCCCAATCTATGGTAGAGATCTAGTTGAAGCTGTGACCATTGTCCATAGTTTGAAACATCCCAGCACAGGCTGTCCTTGGCAAGGTAGAGGTTATGTTAATTGTCTGAATGCCATTCCTGCGAAGGTTAATCCATCTCTCTACTGGGATTATACAGAAACATTGTCCAATATCATCAAGACACCCGAAGATCGTGTGGCTGATTTGACTGATATCATCAATAGGTATTATCATTTTTTTTTCTATATTTGATCATTTTAATCATTTTTGAAGGTTATGAAATCGTAAATCTTCTGTCACATTGAAGGGGGAAAATGAAATGTCTCATTTCTTGTATACAAATAAAACCGATGCTAATTTTAATTCCCCATATAATAACCCAATCTAGGTTAGAGGATTTTTTTCAAATTTTTTTTTACTGACAATCTGAAACATTAGGAAGTATTTTATAATTTCATGACCTTTAATTAATCTATTTTGCATTAATGAAAAACTGTATTTCCTTTGCACAAACAAACAACATTGCAACGCCTGAATTCTGTTTAGCAGTCCAAAATATGGGCACGTGAAATGTTTAAATAAGATATCTTTTATCCTATTGATACTTGAAAATGAAGAGTATTTTGATATTTCCTATTCCTTGAAAATTGATTCAAGATGTAACAATTTGCCTTTAATTTTTCATGGAAAGTGAAACTTGATATTGGAATAGCTGTCTTTATATTATTAAGTAGCTACTGTATTTTATGTGATATTTTTAAATGATCTTGAAATTATGAGGAAAATGTGCTTTTCCAGTTTTTAAAATTTATTTGTGACAGTTTATTTGGATTTTTTTAAAAAAAATAATGTGCATTTTTTTTTAATTATGCAAACTTTTTCTCATGTTTAGTTGAAAATAAAATTCTAGACAGAAAAAGGATTTTGTATATTGCAGTATATAAAATGATCAATTGCATTTGAAAATAAGTTTTAAAAAATGTGTATGGCCATATTAGCGTTCCATTGAGTTCTAATAATGAGGATGTATTTACTTTTTGCATACAAGGGATACTTGTGGAATATGTTTTTTCTGCGATATTATAGTTTAAACACATTTGTAATGAAATTTCCTGGTAATTAATGAGACTGTTAATTTTTATTAGTTAAAAAAGGAATTTTAAGCCGTATTCTAGGTTTATAAGCTACTCGGATATTCAATGTTTAGCTATCAGAATAAATTAAGCTTTTGAATTCTTTTTAGGTATGGTTTTTGCTTCTGAAATTATTAAATAGAATGTAATTTTGTATTACTTCACATGTTTATAGTCATGCATCTTACTCTCTTATTATTTTTATTTTATCAAAGGTTTATATTCGTGGTTCCTGCTGTAACTGCCCCTGCTGTGGAACTGCATGTGTCTCATCCTGCCCCATGGAAATTGAATGAAGAAAATATGAACAATGAGAAATTAAATGAATATCTTGCTCCTGCTTGTGCCTTTTTGCATCCTATTGTTAGTAATATGAAGACTCAATTTCCAGAATTACGCCTTATTGAATATGATTGTGGTAAGTTTCACTATATGCTGAAAAGGAATTTTACCGTCTTTGAACTATTTTTTGATGGATTTGTTGTGTTGTCATCAAATGTAGATCTGGATTCTAATATATTAACTATAACATAAACATTACTTCATAAAACCATTAATGTTGCAGGTCAGAATTTATCTGTAGTTGTGGGTTTTTCAAAAAGTCACTTTTATAAAGTTTCAGTTCTTATTAGTGAAAATAATAATTGAAATGTATTTTTAGGAAAACTGCAAAGGTTGGCACATCTTCTTTGGGAGTTAAAAAAAGATCACCATAGAGTTCTTATTTTCACACAAATGACAAGAATGCTAGATATTTTAGAGCAGTTTCTGAATTACCATGGGCACACCTATCTTCGTTTAGATGGAAACACTAAAGTAGAGCAACGACAGGTGAGTTCCGACAGGTTTATCAAAAAAAAAAAAAAAGTTGATACTGCAACCCTTGGTATTTATATCTCATTGATATAAAATGTTTAAAAATTATTAAATTTTAATTTAGAGAATAAAGCATTATGAAATTTAAGAGTTTGTAAAGGTTTTGGTTTTATCTCTTTTCTGAAATTATGCCCTTAAGCAAAGGAGAAAACAAAGTTTTGAGTCCTTTTTAGCACTTTTTATATATTCATAGAATGTCGGTATATAATAAATGATTATTTATTTTTATTTTATGGACAGTATTGGCTTTACCAGGAGAATTCAAAATACTGTTACTATGTAATTTCTTGAACTTAAAATTTGATTTGATTTGATTAACTATTTTAAGTTATCCTCTCCCCCCCCCTCTTACTGTTTTTCCCCCTAGCATCTTTTTTTCCTTTTGTGATTTAATTAGATGGCCACTTTCATTCGTTTTCTTTCCATGCACATACAAACAACTTAAGATTTATTGTTATGTCAAAAGAAAAAAATATTTTCCACCCTAAATTTTTTTATTACTTACCTTTAATAAAGTTATTAATTTATAAGGAAAGTTTTTACTCTTCATTTAAGCATGCCATTTATTAATGAACCCTTTAAATCATAGTGTTCTACTGTATGAAAGATCTAACTTCATTCACATTTCAAACTGTTAAATTCAGCTGTCAATTGGAGTGGGAGGATGTATTAAGAATTAATTTTCTCTTTCTCTTTTGCTAATATTGTAACTTATATCAAGCAGATCAATAGTTTTTAATGCAGTTCATTCTGTAAAAGCAATATACAGGGTGTTTATTTAGTCCCGGACCCATTTTGATGTCTAATAACTCATAAAATAATGAAGATATAAACAAACTTATGGCATTTATTGATGGAATAACTCATATATTTTCCTTTTCAGGTTTAAATATTTTTACTTTTGTAAATATCGCCTGCGTGTGTGGTTAATTTCAGATAATTTCATTTTCCAGTCTAAATATTTGTACTTTTCTAAATATCGTCTGCTTATTAATTGCATTTTTCTCTCTTTTGTTTTTGGCAACTATTGAAATGTTATGTTTACTTTTGATGTGTTTGTTCTATGTAGTACTTCTGTATGTGATGTTTTATTCGAGCGGATATTAACGAGAATGCATACACCACAAGAGAAAGCACAGATTTTATGGTGGTCATAGAGTTAATTTCCAATCAACTAAATCACTGTCTTTTAAGAGTTAATTTCAAATCACTTAAACTGACTGATTTATGAAAATTTGAATATCACTATTCAATAAAAAAAGGATAATTTTAGATTTTTCATCGATCGTTTCAAAGAAAATACGCCAATTAGCGCGCAGGTTTCTCAAGATTAATTGGCCTAAGATTATGAAAATGGTGAGTTTTTCTAAATTTTTAACATTTAAAACTTCATAAATAAGTCTTAGTTGATTGTGGAAAATAGAAACATTCATTCATTTATTTAAAATTTGGTGTGTCCAGAATATTTATCAGAATATGATACCTTACTGCATTAAATTTAGACTTCATAATTTTTGAAATATATTTATAAGCAGGAACAAAACAAGAGAAAGCACAGATTTTATGGTAGAAAGGAAATCGATAGTGCAAGCACAGAGAAATTTCAGAAGAATTTACCAAAAAGATCCTCCATCCAAAAACAGCATCTTGCGGTGGAAAAAGAATTTTCTAGAAATTGGAAGTATCGCAGATAAGAAACGTTCCGGACGTCCTTGCACAAGTGATTTTGATGTTGAGCGTGTCAGAGAGACATTTTTACACAATCCTAGAATATATGCGAGATCAGCGGGTACAGAATTGGATATGCCAATTTCGACGGTGTACAAGGTTATTGAGAAAAAATTAAGACTGTGCATACAAAGTTCAAATTGTTCAAGTTTTGGAACCGAACGATAGGCCTAGGAGGATGGCCTTTGCAACAGATATGCTAAGGAAGATAGAAGATGCTGCTGATTTTGTGAAGCGCATAATGTTCTTCAATGAAGCATCCTTTCATGTTTCTGGCATTGTTAATCGCCATAATGTGCGCATATGGGGATCTGAAAACCCCCATGAATACCGTGAGGCACAAAGGGATTCCCCAAAGGTTAATGTGTGATGCGGACTAATGCACGACCGAGTCATTTTGGTCTTTCTTTTTTACAGAAAAGACGGTCTCCTCAGTCGTATACTTAGACATGGTGGAAAACTTCGTATTTCCACAACTAGAAGAGCTTCCGCCACATGTCTTTTTGCAACAAGATGGTGCGCCACCTCATTGGGGTACCATCGTTCGTACTTCTTTGAATGGCCATTTTCCAGGAAGATGAATTGGGTGAGGAGGTCCAATTCCTTGGCCACCCAGATCACCTGACATAACGCCGCTGGACTTTTTCTTTTGGGGGTTTGTAAAAGACAATGTTTTCAGGAGGAGAGTGTCGAACATTGATGACCTAAAAGCCAGAATTACAACCGCAATAGGCTCTGTCGATGCCGACATGCGTGCCGCTACCTGGCGTGAAATTGGCTATCGACTTGATATTCTCCGTGCGACGAAGGGGGCACACGTGGAAGTTCATTGACAAGAGTCATGAAACTTTTTGAGTCTGTTTAACCATTTATGTTATTAATTTTAATCTATCTTTATTATTTTATGAGTCATTAAACATCAAAATGGTTCCGGGACTAAATAAATACCCTGTATATTTAAAACTTTTTCTGGTACTAACAAAGTAAAAAAAAAATGTTGGCTGTATTGCAAAATATTTTGTATTTTTTAAAATGAAACTTATATATCAAGGAATATTGTAGAGAATGTTTAAAATTTTTTGAAGTGCGTGCCTGTTTCTTTATTTCTAAAGTTTGGTAGCTTGGGGCATTTTATTTTTAGCTGCTCAGATTTTTTGCTCTTGCTCTTGAGTTTTGCTACTGCTTATTTCGGACAATTATGTAAATATTGAATTAAATATATTCTATGAACCTCTTTTTTTATAAATGTTTTCAATGTTCTGATCTTATTAGATTTACTTCAGTATACAAAATTAGCATAAGTGAGGCAATGTGAATCTTTAGAAAAGCAGAAAGGTTTATATACTATATATATAAAAAAAGCTATATATATAATTTTTCAAAAAGAAAATGTTACTTAGTAATTATATTTTGCTTTTTAAATGGATTGAGATAGCAAGAATATTTTGTTGTATTTCTTCTAAGTTCTTAATTTTAAGCTACTTTTAATTTGAGAACATAAAATAAGTGATTTATAGCTTTTTGTTGTTCTGCTTATAGCATGAGAATTTTGTCTAGGCATTAAATAAAGAGGATTTTTTTTCCCTGCATGCAAATATAAAGATTGATTTAATATCTATTATTTCAGGGAATGTGTTATTTACTTGATTTTTCGACTGATAAAATGGGGTTAGAGAATAATTATTTTGTTGTAACTACCTTATTTAATCCTATTTGTGCATTTTCTCCTAATTGCACTTATGTAGAGGGTTTTTTCCCCCTTCTTTAGATTTAAGTGGCCTAGATTTATGCTGGTTCTTGCTGGTGGGTTGGTTCTTATAATTACACCTTTTAGAGCTCTATTGGTATAATGATACAACTGATATAATGCCTACAGAATCAAAATGATTAATGCAGTTTCATGAAATTTTATGCTTCTTTATATCTAAATAGGCGACCTGTAACTTTTTAAAGCATTTTTTAAGGATAGTGTACTGAGCAGATCTTGGAACTCATAATAATGTTTCTTACTTTTTTTTTTATAGTTTTTACACTGTTTGACAATTGCTAAGGAACAAGTGATTTATGCAAAATTGCATGTCAGACAGCTGACCAATAAAAGTAAATTCAAGTTGAGAGGGCGTGGTAGACCTGGACTCATTGTATGTATAAAAGACATTGCATAAAAGTTCATGGTTCATACAAAAGTTTGTGCTGTTTGATGTTTGACCCTAAATAGTACAGGATGTTATAAAGTTTTTTTTTTTTTTTTTTTAAATTCCGTTTGGTTCTTGCAATTATTAAGAGCAAAATATCAGCAAGACCTCATTTGAGTGCTTCCGATCGTGGATGAGCAGTTGGATATTGGAAGCGGGTCAAGGTGTTGCCACTGTAGCTGCTTCGATGGGTGTATCAAAGAGTGTCATCTCGCAATTAACAAAGGCCGTTGAAGGTGGAAATACTTTGCAAAAGTATGCCAGGGGTTGTGGTAGGAACATAACACCTTTAGAGGATTGCTGTGTAACCCTTTTGGCAAAAATAGGAACAGAAATTTAACTCCTGGCCATATAGCTGCAAAACTTGCAGCTACTACCGGTATGCATGTTTCTGCAAGAATCATCTCATGGCGATTAAATCAAGTTGATTTGTATGCACGAAAGCCTGTTCGTTGCATCCCGCTTCAAATACGCCATCTTCACAAGAGGTTATGCTGGTGTAAGAAACATGTTGGAGATTATGCAAACTTGTAAGGAACTTGTTGGTTGGGATATCCGAAATTAGTCTAGAGTGATGTTCTCAGACGAATCTTGTTTCAGTGTGACAAATGATTCTAGCCACCAATTACTGTAGAGAGAGAGAGAGCGAAACGCGTTATGCACAACAGTTTGTTAGTGAACATGATCGGTACAGCCCAGGTGTGATGGTATGGGCATTCTTCATGCACAGTGGCAGAACACCGCTTCACATCCTTGAGCAAGGAAGCATTACTTTGCAACAGTATTGCAGAGATGTTATTCTGAATCATGGTAGTCTTTTTAGGGTTGCTGAAGATACAGACTTTTCGTTTCTGGACGATAATGTGCGGCCACACTGAAGCGTTCAGGTATCGGACACACTGCAAAGTGAAAATCTTGTCCATATGCAATGGCATGCTATTCTACCAATGTAAATTCCATTTCATGCCTGGGATGCTCTTGGCAGACATGTTTCACTAAGAACCATCTCCCCAAACAGTGCAGGAGCTCAAAATCACCTTGAGAAAAGAGTGGGACAAAATCCCCCCCCCCCCAAGAACTCCTCGATATTTTAGTGGAGAATAGATGCAAAATGTGTATTAGTGTCCGTAGTCATCAAGCTAAGGTATTCATGTCTGCATCATTCTGATCTGAAGATCAATTTTTGTGGGGCTGTTTGGAAATCACCTAAATAGCATCTTTTTTGTTTTTAAGTTTTTAATTCTTTCCTGTGTCGATATCTGCACTATCTTGCTCCATAATAAATGCACATCCTCCTTACTAAATATGTACTTAATTTCATTCCTTCAATCTTTCTCTATACTTAATTATTCCAAAAATGTAGCTGTTCCGAAGCAATTGTCAAGCAGTGTATATATATGTTTGTGTGTGTGTGTATTTACATATATAATTTTTCTCGCTTTTTTATGAAGGCACTTATGGAACGTTTCAATGCTGATAAGCGTATTTTTTGCTTTATTCTGTCAACTCGTTCTGGTGGAGTTGGAGTCAATCTTACAGGTGCAGACACTGTTATTTTCTATGATAGTGATTGGAATCCTACTATGGATGCTCAAGCACAAGATCGTTGTCACAGAATCGGACAGACACGTGATGTACATATATACAGGTGAGAATTGTTATTGTGATTTGATTGAAGTATTCTTTTGAAAGACAGTGTGTTAGCTGAATGCCCTTAAACTCTGGGCATTACTAAAGTGAATTTGCATCAATATAACATTGCATACTTTCAAAGGATCAATCGATAGAATCAGTAAAAATGTTTAATCCACGCCTAAGGTTAATATTTCGTAACTATTATACATTAATGTCATGCAAAACATTTTCTGGCAGTATGCGAGAAAGTTTTGGGGTGACACACGTACTGATTTATTTTCATTTTGCTTCTAACTACAGAGGTTTTTTTACTTCATGCATTGATTTCTCTTATTTGTGAAATCTATGACTTGCTAAATCATTTTTATTTCATCATAAAATATATGTAACCTTTTTTTGAGTATTGCAGTTATTTTTTTAATTAAAAAATCTTATGATGATAGTCATAAGATTGTTTTCATTCTTAGTTTTATAAGGCTGCAAATAAAATTTCTAAATATAGTAATTTATTGTAGGGGGGGATATTTACACTTTCCATCCCAGCTATGTTGAATCTTATTTCTTATTGGTATATAAAACAGAAAGTACAAATTATTTATTCTTCTCCTACATCAATATTGACATTTTCAGAAATAATACATCTATCTAAATAAACTGGTAGTTTGTTAATTTTAAAGCAAACGCAGATCTGTGTTGTTAATCTTATAAAAGTTAACATTTTGGCATTGATAGTTTTTTCATTATTATTATTTTTTTTGTCCCCCCCCCCCTTTAATTGAAACTGTTTTTTGTAAGACTGGAAATAGAATGAGGAAATGTATTCTTTCCATCCCAGCCATGCTGAATCTTATTTGTTGTTACATATTTAAAAATCAAATAATAAAGGGTTTGGTAATGCTTCTAATCAGTATTGACATTTTTCTAAAATATTGTATCTATTTAAATGAATTGGTAACTTATGAATTTTAAGAAATATTAAAATTGTTGATTTAATTTTTTGGTATTGATTTTTTTTCTTTCATTTTTATGTTTTGTCAAAACTAAAGCATAATTTTACAATAGAAAATGTTTATGCAAATACAGAAATAAATATTGTAGTTTAAAAAAATCAACATTTTAAATTATTTTTTTTCAATAAAAACTAATCATTATTATAAAACAGAAAAAAAAATCCAATACTTAGAAAGTATGTCTGTGCGCCTGCTCAATTTTTTTTAGCTAAGGTGAATAAATTATATGCCAATACCGTATAAGACATTTTCTGGTGGAATACCTTTATTACCACTCACTTGGTTTTAATAAATTTTAAATATTTTCTAAATATATTGGACTGGTAAATTTACAAATGAATTAAATGTTTTCAAAATTCTAACTTAGGTTTTTTTTTTTTTTGGCCAAAATGAGTAGCTGAAAAATGTTAAAGTGAATTTTTATGATTTTTTCTATAAATTAAAATTTTTTATTAGTAGTTTGTCAATTTAATATTATAACTAATTGTTTTGCCTGATTACTAGACTGATAAGTGAAAGAACTATAGAGGAGAATATTTTAAAGAAAGCCAACCAGAAAAGAATTTTGGGTGATGTAGCCATTGAAGGTGGTAATTTTACTACTGCTTTCTTTAAAAAAGTAAGTATATTATTGAATTTTTAATTGCATACATGAGTAAATTATATTTAATGCATACTAATTGTATGATTTCTGCCAGAATTCCATTCAGGAGCTTTTTGGTTTTGAACCTGTGATTAAAGAGGAAGAGAAAAAAATTGAGGAAATCCCTTCAGAAATTACTTTTGAAGATGGAGAAAAATTTTCTCAAAAGGAACTTGAACAGGTATAATTTTTGTCAAATTTTATCTTATTTTTAATTATGTAAGATGTTTGAAAATTGAACTTTAACATACAATATATAGCCTTTTTCAGTAGCTGTTAAAATTAACGTTTTTGTGGATCAATAATTTTTTTCACTGAAAAATCTCAAATGTAGCTTATTTGTGCAAAATGCTTACAGAATATGCGAGTTTCTAATTTGTTTTATTTTTGATTAAAAAAATAGGGTGCATGTTTATGCTATTATATTTTCTTATTTTTTAAGAATTTCTGTTTTAAAAGGAAAAGTAACTAAATTCTTAATTGTTTCGTTCATTTAAAAATAAAAAATACTTTTGTAAGATTTATCAATTTTTATTTATTTAATTGAAGTGAATTACAATATCATGTAATATGGGTTCAAATGTTTTTTTTAAAGGTGCATTTAATTTTCTTGGAAAAAGAGAAATAGTTTTCTTTTAATGTAAGCTGCTTATTTTGTAAAACGTATTATGAATCTTTAACCAGAGATAAATGCAAAAAATCAATATCAAAATCATGGAAATGTATATGTAAAAGAAATTTAACTGGAATTTTAATTGGCAACTAGAACTAGGTAAGTCATAAATTTTAGGCCTAATGTTAGCATACATACACAAGATTTAAATTAGTTTATATTTATTTTGCAACTGACATACATCTTAATTCAGATATCTTTCTACATTTCCAAGTTCCTCTAAAATATGCGAAGGTTACTGTGAGAATGCTAACATAAGGCCTGCTGGATAATCAAGAATGATCAACTTTCAGATTTTTTCTCTCCATTATCCTGGTTTTTTTTATTGAATTAAATTTGAGGAATTTCCCTCCCAAATAAACACACCATATTCATTATTTTTATTTATTAATTTTATTTTATTTGGTAATCAAATGATATGGTATGGAGTTCAAACTAAATTTTTCTCTAATAATAATTTACAAACATGTCAGTCTGAAAGATTTCCTTTTTAACCCTGTAAAAATTCTTGAATGTTTCTTAAATATAATTTCATTAATTTGCCCCTGTTCAAGACTGTGGCCCTTTGGCAAATATTTGAAATCATAAATCAAACTAGGTATAAATAAATCACAGTGCAGTCTTTGGGATTCTTTCCCAAACATTCAACTGTTGGTGGTGAAAATGCATTTAAAATTGTTAGGCATTTTGAGGAAGATCAGTCCAATTAAAAAAGAAATGTGTTTGTAGTGTTGCAAGCAATGAATGGACTAATTAGATTAGATAAACTTACTTATAAAGCCAATTTAAAATTTTGGATTCTGTTTTGCTCATGAAGTAGATGTTTTTATTTCGAAAATTGATCAAACATAAATCTGTTATCTTTTTAAAGTGCATTTGTTTCTATGGGTAATATAATGACAATTTAAACGTTTAATAAAGAGTTTAGGAATATATTCTTTAATAACTGGACATTTTACTAACTTTACTTCCTTCATTTCCTCACCAACACTTATTAATATGATTCTATCAAAGTCTGATTAATCAGATTAATTGTTGTTTATCACATTCTGATTTAAAAAAGAATGATTATCACATCTGTAAAAAAGAATGATTTATTTATTTTACATGAAGGTAATCCAAATTAACTGTCATGTATGTGCATAAAAATGTAAATACAGCAACTCAAAAAATTAATTCTTCTCCACTTGCCCACCAAAATGCAAACTGATTTTTTTGTTAAATGTTGAATGCATTTTTGAAATTACATGGTAAATTATTATTAGTTTAAAATTTTACTTTAATTTTGCAAGATTAAATCATTTGAAAATATGAATGCATATATGTTTATCACAGAGCTATTAAGAATTTTTATTGTTGAAACATTAATGTTCTTCTATTTGTTTTCCCAGAATGACTCCTATATTTTAAAATAGTCTCGGAACTATTTTAAAGTATGTGCATGCATACACACACATTTATATTCTGAATTGATTTTTAAGTAAAAGTCTAAATATAATTTTAGTAATCTCTTTTATAATGTTGCTCAAAAGAACATTTTTAATTATTTTTGCTCTATACATATTGCTGATGCAATTTAGAGATAGCATGCTTGATTTAGCATAAACATTGTCATGATTTCTTTGAAGTGATGCTATTAATAAAAGTTTTTCAAATGATGCAATTTACCATCTTAAAACATTAGAAGTAAAGAAGTTTGTTGATATAATCATTATTCCAGCTTTTGTGAGTTCCGTTAAGTAAGATCATGATGTTTGTTCTTCAGGCTTTAGGAATGGCAGAAGAGGAATCTGATTTACAGGCTGCTCAAACAGCCAGTGCAGAAGCAGTGGCGGAACTTGCCGAATTCGATGAATCTATACCACTGGATAATGACAGTCGAGACAATGAAGAAAAATCTGCTGCAGAAGAAGAATTAGAAAAGCTAATGTATCAGGTAAGTTTTCATTTTTCTTGTCATTTAAAAGTTAGTAAAAGTTTATTTGATTCAAAGATGTCTAATGACATATATAATTTCTTCTAGTAAATATAATATCAAAATACATACAAAACATGTGTAGCTGTACAGAAAAATCAGGGTTTCTTTCCCACGGGGTTTCTATCTCTCTCAAAGGGAATTAAACTAAAATTCATTTAAATTAAATCATTTTTAAAAATTACTTTCAATCATAGAATATCACCACTACCTTCTGTTATATAAATTGCTGGAATGTTAAGGAAATGAAGAAATACTGTCTATAACTTTTACAAGAAGCTTAATTATTTACTTAAAAAGCTTTATCAAAGATCAGCTTGCACTATTGATTATATATCCTTAATTGATATTTGGTCCTTTTTTAAATTGGTTGCATTAATATTCATAGTAATTTAAATTAATATAGATTTTACGTTTTTGAAATTTAAGTTGTAATATAAAGTTATTAATATATTACTGAAAATTTCATATTAATGCAATAATTAATTCATTTTTTTTCTTTTTGTATTTAAATCTCTTTCTCTTCCTCTCCCTTAATAGTTATCACCAGTAGAAAAGTATGCTTTAAAATTCTTGGAATCATTGCAAGAACCAGTTTCTCTTGAGCAGCTCAAATTAGCTGAAGTAAGTTTTACTTTCAATTGTGATCACTGAAAAAGACTTGTATATCTTCTTTATGTTTGTCGTCTAATTACAAACAATTGCATGTTTTCAAAATTTTAGGAAGAAATAGAAGCACAGAAAAAAGATTGGGAGCTTGGACACCTGAAGGCTCTAAAAGAAGAGGAAGAACGAAGATCCAGGCAGCTTGGGGATGATGATTCTCCTCTCTTTTGCAGTAGAGAAGCAGCCAATCAGGTTTCTAGATCTTCATCATCTAGGTCTAAGAGAACCAAGTCCCCTAAGAACAGTTCCCCAGCCTCTAAAAGTACTACTCCTAAACGTAGGAGTAAACGCATCATAATTAAAAATGAAAAATTAGATAATGTGGCAGATAGTGAGGAATCAAATGATTCAATAGTAAAACAAGAATACTCCTTTCAAAGTCTTTTAAATGGTCCAACTAATGGTGATATTTCTTTGAAGGTCTCTAGGCAACGGCTGAATAGCCAGAAGTCTATCTCGAAAGTGACCCCAAATCCGCTCATAATAAAACCTTTTTCTAATCCTAATCTTGTCATTCGGACAAGGCGTGCTTCTGCCATTGAAGCAGAAGAAAAGTCAAAGAGTGAAAGTGAATCAGAATTATCTTTACCTAGCCCTAAGACTGTAAATAATATTTTAAATACCCATAGGAATGTATCATTTGCTGAAGCATTGGCTACTTCCATTATGACATCCTTGCCCTCTAACTCTTAAAATGATTTCACTGTTTGACACAGTGATTTTCTGAAAATCACAGTTTGTTCTTATTTTTAAATGTACATAAATGTGTATAATTTAGACTACCAGAAATCTGAATGAATTGGTTATGAGACCTGCAAGTTGTTAATGTACTCATTTTTTAGATTACTAAGAAAGTTGCCGTCTTTATTATTATTATTATTATTATTCTAATTTTCATCTTTTACTGTTTATTTGGATGAAAATGTACTTGTAGTACCCAAAATCTTGACTATGAGTAACCGTTATATGAATTGTATTGTACAAATTTTTTGAAAGCTGTTTAGGAAATAAATGTATTAAAGTGCTACTTTAAAATCATTGTGTGTTGTCTCATTTTTCTTGGTGTCTCCGGGTCATTTGGCATGGTTTCAGGTTCACGTTTTGGTGTCAATACTATTAGCAATGTCACCCTCTGACAATCCTTTCGAAAATTAGGCATTTTTAAACTATAGTTTTGGGTTAGATGTAGTTAATGGTAAAAGATAAACCCATGGAAATATATATATTTCATTTATTTACTCTGGAACTGTAGATACTCTTCCTTTAAAATTTCGTGTACAGGGGACTTAATATGAAGTTTAATTTTAATTGACTACTTATTCTTAATAGTGGTTCAGCAATCATTTGAAAAGAATTTTCAAGTCCTGAGACACTTACTTTTATCTTATAGAAAGTTTCAAGTAATAAATTTAATGAAGTTATTGTTGCAGTTATTAAAGAATTTTTGCCAGAGGGTTAAGGAATTTGTTCTTGCTCGAAAATGCTGTAATTTTCTATGGTAGATCCAGTTCAATTTCTTTTCCCTTTTTGAAAGAGATATAAAAAATTAGTGACTTACCATCTGTTTTTAAGCAAATTTCTATTGGCACCAAAACATGCCTTCTGAAGCCAAAGAAAAAAAAACCATGGCTCTACCAAGAAAAATGGGATGCATTTGAGAGCAAGATCAAATTGACATGAAAGGATATTGCTCATTACATGGTTATTATTACATTGTGACATAGAAATAACAGTTCTCAAATTTCAAATCTGTTATTATGCTATGAATTTCTTTAAAATTCTGTTAAAAAGTTTTGCTGATTTCATTTGATTACACTTGTATGTACTGAATTTAAATTGGTTTATTTAGTTTCCAAAAGTATCCAAACACTGCCTATTAGTTAAAAGATAATTTATATTTGTTAAAACTGAAACTTTTTATTCTTCCGAGAAAAAGATTTTTGCTAGTTCTGCAATTTTCATTTATGAGTGAGTCAACTTTATGTTAAAATTTATCCTAATGATTTTTTGAAATAGCAATTATCCTATTATATAAAAAATGTTTTTTATCTTAAATTAGCTCATATTATTTCATTTTAAAATTCTCTTAATTTTTTAACTAAATCTTCCTTTAAAAAAAATATTTGTAACATGTGCTCTAAAACAATTGTTTCCTTTGTTCTCCCTGCCACGAGTGAAGGAATAATAAAAATCCATAATGCATACAAGTTCCTTTTAAAAATACCCAAGATTTTCTTTCCTCAGTTGACATATGTCAAAGAAATCCCTATCAAAAATTTCTATTGAAATAAATTAAGGAAAATTTTGCTGTTGTATTGGTTGCGAACAAACGTGTTCTACACATAAAATCTTTTCTGACAGTTAAAAAAAACGGCAACCTTGTAAAGTATTAGCTATTTCCTTTCACTAGTTATGAAAATATGCAAAAAAGTTCTGAAGTTTATCAAATTCCACCTATTTCATAATTTTTAAAGGATATTCAGAATTTAACGTAAATATTAATGAGGAGAAAGATAATTTAAATCATAAGTAGATCCTTAGATTCTATTTAAACAAATAATTACATATTAGTAGCTAGCAGTTTCGGTGGCACTTTTGCTGCTGTTCTCACCACATTCGGCTAGTTTGCTAAAATTTGGCGAAAATTACTGTATATCATAGCTGAACACTACGGACAGACTATAGACATTTTTCCTATTTAAACAGAGGCATCATTTCTATAATCTACACATGGAACGAAATTCAGAGCAGAGTATTCCTTTTTGGACCAAACCTCGGGAACGTTTGTTCTTTCACTTCTTCTGTGTCTCAAATAGAAATATCTTTCTCTGTGAGCATATAGGCAAGATTCATTCTGTCTGTAATTCAATTTCAGTGTGATTTAAAGAGAGACAGTTACTTTGCTCAGCAGAAGATTCCTTTGAAGAGTATGGACAATCTTTCTCTGATATTCGCTAACCTAATATTTCTTTCCTCTACATTTTCATTATTGCACAACAAACTAAAGCCTTTTGGTATTTAGTGTGCTCTGGTCAAGGTTGAATTTCCTTCTTTTGGGGATAAAGAGTTTTGAATCACTGTTTAATTTTGATATGACTGCAATATGCTAAAACCTTTCCCAATAAATGCCCTACAAATATCTCCAAAATTAGTTAAGTACTTCTTGGGTTTTTCTTGTTTTAACATACAGACACTTTCAGGAGACTTCATTTTATACTATGTATAGATGTTTCCTTTTAGAGCTTGTAATGCAAAAAAACTGAAATGAAGCATTTGAAAAAACATTTGATTTACATAGAATTGAATCCAATTTTTTTTGTGCAGAAAATCATTTGGGGGGTGAGAAATTTTTGCAAGAATTTGATGCATCCTCGATTGGTAATAAAAAAATCTTTTAAAAAATGGTTCATGAAATTATAGTGGACACAATTGTTAAAGTATAGTTAGATAAAATAGAATAATTAAATAATTTCTGTATGAAAAATATTATTAGATTGTCAACTTTAGGAACATAATAAAGAAAAAAAATCTTGTTATAAGAGTCAGTCTTCTCATTTCTGAAGTTTTGCTACAAGTTTTTTATACTAAATATATAAATTCCATATAAAAAAATTTTAATGTTATATTAATCTTTATTAAATGAATAAATTAGTATGAAATCAATATTTCATGATTTAATAGAATTTTCTCAACCAATTTTTTCCCTACTCAATATAATGCTTATATATAATTTTATATCGACTATTTGCTTTTTGAAGGTATTTAACTCTTATCTAAAACCAAACAGCATATAAAGGGTTGTTTGCCATGCAGACTTCAAATATCTAGTCCCTTCCCTTTCCTTTCTATACTTGAGCATGAATATGTAATTTTTTTTATATTTCTACATATATTTTCAGTTCTTTCTTTTGATATAAATCTTTTTAAGAGTAGCTAAACGGTGCGGTATTTAATAATCAATAGTTTTATCAACTGGTGAAGTATAAAAAGTAAAGAAAAGATTTGTAAATTGATCTGTTTTCTATACTTGTTTATATTGTGGCAAGTCTTTATATCTTTTTTTCTCGTATGTCTCCATTTGTTTGTGTCAAGTTGCATACAATTTTATGTTCTAAAGATTTTGGATATGAGAAATTCTTTAGAATAAGAAAAAAAAATTCTGTCTGGCAAATTTGAAAATGGAAATAAATATGAACATTGCCTTCCCACACCCCACCTTACAAAAATACAGTTTGTATGTTTTTACAGAAGACATTTTGTTTCATTTTAATGTTTGTGCATTCCAATCTAATATATTTTTTAAAAAATGTTCACATACATTGATAGACTATACAAATATGATACAGAGTCTTCCCAATTATAATGAAAATGATTTTATTTTGTTGTTAACTGCTCTGCTGCATAATACCATTTATAGTGGGTGGGTGGGTGATAAATAAGAACTATATACTCTTAAGACATAAAAAAATAAAATGTTTTTTCATAATGAAAAGGATTGGATACATCTTATGTTTCTCTGGAAAAAATCTCCTTATCTTAAGAAATATTTATTGAAAAAATTATATATGAACGAAAGATGATTCAGTGGATTCTTGATAGAGAATTTCTACATTTAATGAGAAACCTCAGGTCAATTTTTATCTTAAAAGTAAGCATTTATTCATTGTTTCTCCTTAAATTGAAGCAAATATATAGGAATTTTTAAACTCTTAATATTTTTTATTTATTGTTTCACTATTTCTTCCACCTCCCCTTCCCATCCTTTGTAATTAATATTTATCTTGATATATACCATTCATCTTTTCATTACCTAATTTTCAGCCTATTTAAACTTATAATAAAAGAAATATAATATTTTCATAGAAAGCTCATTACAGATCAGTTAATTTGCCTAAAATCTTAACTAAATTTATCTATTCTTAATATAAAAAGTGTTGGAAAATTTTAAACTATATAAGGCAAAATGCCCCCCCCCCCCATTAGTTGTTGTTAAACAGAATGAGCATTACATTTTGTGAACATCGAAATGGGACTTCTGATACTGGAAGGAAGTGAAATTAATTAGCATTGGACAGCAAATTTTCATTTGCCTGATTTTGAAAGGAAACATGGTTTCTTTGTCGGTTTTTTTTTTTTTTATATATATATATAAATTTCTAAATGGGTTGTTTACATATGTAAATGACCCATTTCTTTGCGCAGTTTAATATTGATTAATTTCTGACAAATTTCTTGCTTCCTCTTTCAAGTGATAATTTTCCATATATATATATATATATATATATATATATATATATATATATATATAGTAGATGGTTTATTGCACACCTTTGTATCAGTAGTTTATTTTTTCTAAGTGTTTGTTGGTAATTATTTAATATTTGTTCGTATTTAATTGCTCTGAAATTTAATTTTTTATATTAATATTTGTTTAAATTCTCAGGAATACATAAAATAATGATTTGCCTATATGATATTTCTACGAAAGACAATGTTGAGGCAAATTAAAAGTATTATGCATTTAAGTGAATTCAGTATTAATTTTTATAGTAGAAAGAATAAATTTATTTTTTTATAAAACTTATTTCAGATTACTAGAAGATTATTATGATTCTATTGCTTATTGTTGGATGTGATTTAAATTGACATTTAATTCTTTTTATAAACATTATATGAATTTTACTTTTTCAATTCTAGATAACTACTAGCTTTGATCTTTGTGACTTAATAAATTTAAATTGACTAATTTAAAGCTGAATTTTTATGAGAATTAAAGCTTGTTGCATCACCTTTGTCCTTTAATTCATTCAATGGTATATCGTAAATATTTTCACATATGTTCGCTGAAAGGGAAATAGCTAAATAAATGTATGTTAGGCTGTACAAAAATGTTATACCTTTTTTTCTAAGGATTAGCTCAATGAAACTGATAGCTGGAATTGATGCCCAAATGCATGAATTGGCAAAAATGAATTTATTTTAAAAAAGAAAGTTTGCCTTGTATTGTTTTTTGTTAATCATTAAATGACTTGTATTATGATAACCAAAATGTTTTGTGTGTGCCCCCTCCCCATCCCAAACTTGAAATTTTGACAGATTTCTACATTTTAGACCTCCCGTAGTTCGAAAAATACATTTCTGGAAAATGTCTGTCTGTGACAAAAATTCTTTGAACTGGATGGGCGAAATTTGGTTAAGGGTTTTGCATTAAATTTATAGATTTTTATCAATGAAAATCATTCAGAAGTCTGTCTGCCTCTTTGTTTAAGTACATATTACATGATAACTACAAAATGAAGAAAGTTTGATAGATAAAATTCGATACACAGATTTAATATCTGCAGTATAGATACCCATCAAATTTTGAGCCAAATTCGACAACAGGTTAATCGCTTTCAGTTTGTACTTTCTGAAATATGGAAATGCTATAACAGTCATTTAAGTATATGATGTTTGGTATGTGATTTTGTGACTATAAGCATAGTTTAGTGTCAGATTTTTTTTTTAAATCATTTGGGAAGAACATATTTATAACAAAAATTCAATTTTTGAATATATTTAATCACATTTCAATGATTAATTACCAAAAAACTCGCCAAGAAAAGATACAATAGATTTAGTAAAATTGCTACATTCTCGTCAAAGGATAATATTTCATAACTGTTGTATGCTTTTGCAATGCAAAACCTAATGCCAAAGTTATATTTCTTACACCTTTTTCCTCCTTATCTTGTTTGCAAACAAGCAAACGTAATTTTAAAAATATACTTTTTGGATCTAGAGAAGTCTGAAATGTAGAAATACGAAAAAATTTCAAGTTCAAATTTTTTTACTATTACAATACTTTTTCTTAATGTACTTTGTGCAATAGAAAATTAAATTAGATGTTTATGGTACCCTGTAGTATAAAAATTAATTAATTTGTATATATAATTCATAATTTTTCCTGAATACTGTGGCTTATGTGAAGAATTTCAAAGTTATTCAACATAAACTTAGTTTGGGAGTCTTACCGATTCACATCGTATGCAGATAGCTAATGAAAAATAGTTTTAAGAATGTAGCATTTTACAGTTTATTTCATTAATTTAAAAATATTTATAATTTTAATTTCATTTGTTATCGTATAAGCAAAAATTTCTCGTCCTCCAATAGGCTTGGGATCTGTTAGATTGCATTATTATTAGATTCTTACCCTTTAATACCTAAAAAGTACATATTTTTACCTTGTTTAAAACTCACATGAAATTTCTTGCATATAAAATGATATTTTGTTGAATGCAACTAATTATTACTACTAATCATATGTATTTTAAACAAATTCACAATGTATAAAGAAACATTTTTGTTATTATTGATAGGGAAATATTTTCTAAAAATGTTCATATATCTAGTCCCCATCATTATTAAGTCAAAACTTTTAAAGTGCTTCAGCTTGAAAGAAGATGACTGTTGCTATAGATCAGAACGTTAGCCTCTGCTGTCTAGAAATTTGTACTGAGATGTTGTTCATTTAGCCCACATCTAGAGGAAATTTCTAACAATCTATTCAAAATTTATTGTAAAAAGCACTGCTATGATTATTTATTAAAAAACATAATTCAAAAATATTTTAAAGATCTAGTTTTTTTTTTTTTTTTTGCACTGTGTATAAAAGAGACTGAAAGAGTTAGTGACATGTAGTAAATATTCTTGATCTTTTGGTATGTTTAAATTTAAATCTAATCAATGAGATAAAAGAAGGGGGGGATAAACTAAGTATTTGTATGCTGCTGTTCTATTTGATTAGCAAATAGATATTTATTGATGCTGTAAAGGAAATCTTTAACATTATGTTACAGGTGTTTTATTGGCAACTCATTTAGGATATCATTGTGAGAATTT
Organism: Argiope aurantia; assembly: GCA_026543865.1. Classification (NCBI taxonomy): domain Eukaryota; kingdom Metazoa; phylum Arthropoda; class Arachnida; order Araneae; family Araneidae; genus Argiope; species Argiope aurantia. The sequence goes on along the minus strand of JAPMOR010026535.1, from coordinate 52,914 downwards.
ATAAATGCATTATCTAAATTTCAACTTTTTAAATGAGATATTCAAATGATTTTTCTTAATGATGAGACAAATATTAATTTTATCTGTGAAAGAACTAATTAAGTTTATTCTCTTTTAAATGAAAAAAAAATCATATTATCTGAAATGTATAGAATTAGATATGTGTAAAAGAAGATTCTGTAATGAAAATGAGAAGTTATAGTAAAATAATCAATCTTTAAAGGTGCCAATTTTTAACCATTTACACTTGATAACCAGTCTCATTAAGATAACCTCAGTCACTATTAACTTTATCATGGCAATTTGAAGGGAAAAGAATACTTGAGTGCAAAAAGAATATGAAAGATTTTTACATGAAATATACTTCAACTTTGGTAATGTATGTTATATATGAAAGGGATGTGTGGAAAAGCGTTATTGCATTTTTTTTAAAACTGTTTTTGCTTTTTATTAGTGATTTAAAAATTTTGTTATAAAGGTGAAAAAAATATTTAAATTAAAAAAATTTAATATACTATATTGACAAATCAGTCTGAAGAATATAGTATAATTTATCTTAAAACCGTACAGATTAACCTGAAAATTTGTGATTGTGAATTTAATTCTGTATGGAACTAGAAGAAATGGCCTTATCCTTTTAAATCCCAATTAGAAATGTGATATATTATTTTTCTTTCTTTATTTATTTATTGCTTTTTACTTTTGTGTATGAAACTTTTTGATTGACCTTAAATTAACTTGCCAATGAGTTATAGCTGTTGAAAAAATTTGTAATGATTATGCAAGAAAGTAAGTAAATATTGCATTGTTATCCAATACTAAGTTATGTTTAAAGTTTCCAGTCTAGTTCATTGAGAGTTAATTTAAAATTTATTCCAAAAACAACCAACACAACAAGAAAACAAATTTAAAAAATGTGTTAAAAATGAATAAAAAATACAAAATACTACTAAATTTGTCATCTCACCATTCTGTCAGTAATGAAAGTTTTGATTAATTTAAAACTGATTACAAAATTTGTTCTGAACAGATCGACTAGAAATTAATAACGGAAGTAAGAAATTACCAGCAATTAATAGGAATGTATTTTTTAAAAAAACAGCAGTTTAATTTCCTTCTCTCCCACGAAATTTTATGCTCAATTATTTTTGTTTCATTTGTAAATTGAAAATATAAACAAAATCATCCACCACCACCACCACCTTTTTCTTCTTTTTTTCCCCTTGTTAAAACTTTTACTTATAGTATAAAATCTAAAGAAATGTTTTGAGCTTTTATGAAATATTTTCAATATTAATGTGCTTTTATGTATTGCAGTATCCCTTTCTTCTCTCGGTATTGGTTATAGGGATTTAATTTTAAATTATTTTTTCTATATAAACATTCACTGTTAAACATAAAGCGGGGGGGGTGAGAAACTTACAACATATTAGGTAACGGAAATATGACATTTAATCATCCTATTAGATAATTATGAACTGTTAATCCTCTGGTGGGTAATATTCGTTGAATCTATTCCACTCATTAATATTATCTTATTGCTTGCATATTATTTTTTATATATTTAAATTTGTTTCTATAACAAGGGTGAACAAAATATAATAATGAATAATTTCATCAATCAGTTTTTTGAAAATCTCTTCATTTTTTGGGGATTTGTGTGTCTTAGAAAATATGAAGATTTATTTCTATTGTTCTCAAACATTTTAAAGTGTTATTAATAATTAATTGTCTTTGGTAACCAGTTAGTATGTTGAAATTATTATATGTGAAAATTTCAGTTGATTTTTTTTACTCTTTTCTTTGTAGTTTTTGCAACAAAATATTTGTAAACTTCATATTTTGATAATTATTTAATTTGTACTGTTTCAAAAGACTTGTACAGTTACATTCATTTTCTATACACTTTTCTCTAATTTCACCTGAAATTTTAATTGTAGTTTGAAACAGAAAATGATGATACTTCAACTAATCTAATAACTTGCTTGTAGAATTAAAGCACATTTACAAAAAAAGAAAGAATAGAAATATAGATTATTTTAATTGAAATTTTTTGTGTATTCAAAATGCATGCCATCTAACAACTGCAAAATTTCTGTAGTTGCCACAGAAATTAATTAAAAACTACGGAATTGCGAATATATAATCAGAAACTATGTAAAACTATTTTTAAAAAAGGGATATGTATACAAAAAAAGTATATATGGAAAGCTAAAAAATATGCTGGAAGTGCCCTTTTCCCAAATCTTGACTCACAGCTTTACGATAATAAGGGTATTTTTAGCATGATTCTGAAAAGGGAGGGAGAATGCAATCTTATTCAAGCATGAATACATGAATGACAAAAATTAATGTGAATAAATTGAACAATTATGACTTTAGAAAAACAAAAGTGCTTGCTATTTAGAGTATCAAAATTATAATTGTCGAACAAATAGTGCTTATTTATTAGATCAACAAGATTGTGTTTGATTTTTTTAAAAATTATTTTACTTATAAATTTAGTCAACATTAAATGTAAATAATTTTGAACAATCTTTAAAAATATTTGTTTTAACTTGTTAAATTTCATTGGAAATATCTATTCTTCAATAATTTTTTGATATGAATTTATATGTAATATATTTGTAAGAAGTGTTACTCATTTCCTTGTTATCATTGATTTAGTCAAGAATGGAAGGGGAAGGGCAGGTAAGCAGGTTGAAATATTACTAGCAATAAAATGTATTAAATTAGTGCCAGTGAAAAGATTATTATTTTAGTTTTAAGACATGGTAAAAATCACTTGTTCTAATTACAAGTTATGGTGGAAGAATTTTGAAATTTTGCATAATTTTTAATAAATTTCTCTGTCCAGTAATCTGTTCTTTAGACGACCATCATATACATTCTGTTTTAGTATTAGGAGAGATGTTTATGTTCTTCTTGATGTATTTATTTTTCCAAAATCTTGTATTAATAGAACAAAACATTGAATTTGATTTGATTTTGGTTTTACTTTTTAAGTTAGTTGATAGATAATTTGTTTATTCTTGAGGGTTCTTCACAATAAATCGTCCATACGTAAATGAAGTTTTCTACAGATGCTCTTAAAAATTGTCTATATTTGCTACTATTATCTTTTTTGCATTTCATCAATTTTATTTTTCGAATTTGTCAATCAAGCTTCATTTTATTTTCTGTTATTTTAATTTCAACATGAATTTTAATCGAGCATTCTTTTGAATCATCTACAAATCTATAAATTAAATCATTATGCTGAAAATACCAAAATATATAATATTGGATTAATAATTTTTTTTCCCATATAGGTTTACTTTTCTGTTAATGGTCAAGAAGAAATGCCTGTGAGTATTATTGCTATTAAAGAATAGTTTTGCTTTTTACCTAAATCATATGCAAAAATTCATTTTTGTATGTATATATTGTACTCATATTAGTTGCAAGCTTTTTGCATCTTGACATTTATAGGTTAAAAGAAATCCTTTTTGATTATTTTCTATCAGTAATCATTATCGAATGAATAAAATTTTAATGTGTTTATACAAATTTATTGAACCCTTTGATGACAACAGAATTATATATACCAACAATAAATGGGTTATTAGTGCACATTATGCTTGTTAAATCTTTGTACAGTAAGATCTAAAGAGAAATTATTAGATAATTTCTGTATCGTTCATGGCCATATTTGAAAATATATTTATAATAAATTTCCAGTTTGAATTTTTAGTGAGACAATGAAAATTTTAAAAATAATAATATAAACATCATTGATAATCTTTTTGAGTATAATAAATCTTTAAATAAGAATAACTGACAATCCATTGTCACATTCTTTATATTAATAATATCTGCTGCAAACAATTTATCTTTGTCATTTTCCCCCCTTTAGCTGTGTAAGGAGAAAGAAAATATTTTCTGATGAATATTAGTTCACTATTGTTACCAAAATTTGTGGATTATTTCATGTTAGATTTTTGGTATTCTGTTAATATTGGTTTAGCTAACACAAGATGGCAGTTTGTGTATAAATATATACAAAATATAGATATGTACATCAATTTTAATTCATATAGGCAGTATACATTCTATAGATACATATTGGTCTAATGAAAAGAGCATTTTGAGCATGCTGGTGTTTTTTCTGCAATGACTTGATTACCATCTTTTATCTGTCAAATGTTACCCTGTGAATTTATTATAATATTTTATTATGAAAAAAACTATTTAAAAAATGATACTGGACATAGATTGAACAAATACCAAGAACACCACCAAATGATGATAAAAGATTTGTACTGACATGGATATTGAATAAAGTGAAAGTCAAGGTCATGTGGTGCCATTTGTCTATAGAGAAAAGAAATTCTTTTGGATTAGTGATTTGAGTGTACTGAAGCAATGTTTAGCCATTTTAGCTGCTGTGGTAATGAGAATTGCATATAGTGCAATTTTTTTTTTTTTTTTTTTTTTTTTTAAGGTTTTGGAAAGCTTGCAGCCTCTTCTTTTTTTCCATAGTAGATATGTTAACAAGTGAATACAAAGTTGAATTCTGTTTTCAACCTTCCCTTTGTTCTTGAACTTTGTCTTTTTTTCCCCCTTCACGTTACCTTATACATTTATGTTATTAAAATGCAAATATTTAAATAATGGCATACCTGTGTACCAATTATCAACATTCAACATGTGTTCTTAATAAAAATTAGAAAGTACAATCAATAATTGTATAATATTACCTGATATTTCAATGTTTAGATATTGGAGGCTTATAATACCAAGCCTAAAATTGATAATAAGGCCTGTGAATATCCTTTATCCTTATTCCTGTGCATTCTATGCAGAAATTGTCTTCTTAGTGGAATAAATTGATTAGAATATAATTTTCCTATATTAATATACAAATTTAGTATAGATAGGAAGTACCATTAAGGGATCATCATTATTTATCGGGTTATTTCATAAATTCTCCACAGACTCGCAGTTAGATACATCATCATTATCATCGGTAAAGTGTATAGTACCAAATAATAATTTGTAGTAATTTCTGCTCATATCTCCCCAGATATATTGCTTTGTAACAGTATTTTAACCTCAGGATTCATCTCTGGATAACTTCTTATTCCTTGTCATTAACACATTGACTGCTGGGCATTGCAATTCATATGGGCCTTCCTGTCACCCCCATGGCAATCAACATGTTAATACAGAAACAACAAGGAAACAATATAAGGAATTCCATTGTGTTGCAGTTGTACAATCATTAGGAATTTATTGGTTTTTGTATTTTCCATGAAGCTCTTCCATTACATACAATCCAAATCTTCTGAAACATCTTAGATTTATTTAAATATTCCTTTTTTTGAGGGGAGGGGGTAGTGAGAGTGAAATCATGCATTGGTCTGAAATTATTCAAAATTTATGCTATATTTGATTAATTGGTGTTATGTACATTATCATCATCGACATCAAGCTCTTCAGATTCCACTAAAATCGGTATATTTTTCATCTTTACTTTAATGCATTGTGTTTATATATGGTTTTTATCAGAATAATTTGAATCCATTTTGTTTATTGGTTGCTGAGTTTTCAGGTTTTTGTACTCCACCTTTAAAAGGACAAACCAATAAATCATTCATTACCATTTGAAGCACAAAGTTGCAATTTCAAAATCTTCTGGTTTTTATATATTAATAACCTAGTTAGCTTATCTTTCTCTTTTATAATATTATCATTTTTATTACAGCTCTTTTAACTGAAATAAATATTTTCATAGTGCAATTTTTTTTCTCTTGTGTGCTAGTCAAGTGTGTGATGTTCAATCAAAATATTGCTACTATAATTGTAAGATTTAATTTGCGCCCATGTACGCAATGTATAATAGCACTAACCATTATATTAGAACTAGTGCTGGTGTCACTGCATCATTTAATGGGTGTTATCTTTGACCAATTCTACTCATGATAGGATTATCCTGCTTTTATGGGTAGAATTTAACAATCTGCTTTTTTCTGTTCGCACCACAGTTTTCAAATTTTTAAAATTTTGTATGTTTTTGTCAAAATGGCTTATTTAAATGCCCGGAATTTAATCATCAGTTCATCAGTCAATTTAAATCGAATTCGATTTCACTAATATTACCTGATATTAATATTTAAAAAACATAAATTTTTAGAATCTATAAAATTTATAAAAAGAAATTACAAATAGAAGACTGATAATTGTAAAATATTTAAAACAAAGAAGAAACTCAAACTTTTAATATATTCACAAAAGTGTAGTTTTAAAACTTTTTAAAAAAATCCTTCTATGTGTTATTTTCTCTAATTAAAACCTATTTTGTATCTAGATATGGGCTCCCCCCACACCTCCTACCAATGAAAATGACATTTATATTGACTATAGCGTCACCTTTTGGTATGAATCTTCTTTGATGCATGAAGCACGATTGCCTCCAGTATTCATTAAGAAAGAAGCAAAGAGACTTAAGATTGATCCTATTGTTTCAGGTAATTTTGTAATACTAATACCTTGTTTTTTGGCACCTGAATTATGAAACTGAATTAAGCCTGGTATTTCTTAAATATATATACATATTGATACAGTACTGTGCAAATTAATTGGGACAAACACAAAATTTTTCACAAATGTTGTTTAATCAGTATAGGTTAACTTACATGCACGGTATAGCAATCTAATACAAAATGTGTCCTCCTCTAGCTTGAAATAGATCTTGTGCACGGTTTGGCATGGATTCCACTAAATTAGAACATAAATTTTTGATCTCGCCATCACGAAACCAAACTTTTATGGCATTCTCAATAATTTTTTCTTAGTTCAGCAGTCCACTTTACTCAAACGTCTCTTTACAATACTCCATAAATTTTCAATGGTAGTTACATCAGGAGAATTACCATGCCAATCCAAAATCGTTATTTTCGGTTTTTGAAAAAAATTCGTTGTTAGCTTAGAAGTATGGCATGGAGCAAGATCCTGTTGAAAGCAAATAACACCACCAGCGAATGTTTGCATCAAAGGCACAATTTTACTTTCTATTATAGAAATGTATTCTTTAGAGTTCGTCATCCCTTCAACTGGTACTAAGTTGCCAGGTTCTCCAGAAGTAAATTAACCCCAAATATCTGTTTCTGAGGGTGCTTAACTGTTGTTCCCTGATGGATTCTCCACTGTTTCGCCTGACAAATCTTGGTCGAAACCCTTGCACAAGGAAATGTGTTTCATCGTTGAATATAAACTTATTCCAATCTTTTGCAATCTAGAATTGATATTTCCTGGCCCAATCCAAATGTTTTTTCTTCATTGCAGGTGTTAATAACTGTTTTTCGATTGGTTTTCTTGCAAATCTCCCAGCTTCAATAAGCCTTTGTCAAACTGTCGATGAATCCATGCTCGCACCAGTAGCTAATAATTTTCTCTGAAGATCTCTACTTGTTTTGTAAGGATGCATTGTACTATTTCATACAAGAAATTTGTGTGTTCGAGGTGTGATCTTGCGTTTGCGTCCACATTTGCTCTTTCGTTTTGGAAACACTGTCCCAAAATTCTTTTGCTGATTAATAATCCTAGACACATTAGATTTTCCAACTCCAACTGCTGCAGCAATATCCCTCACAGTTATAGAAGTATCCTGACTAAGGGTAACAATTCTAGTTCTTTTCCTGGGAGGGATATCCATTTTTTAAATACACGTCAGAAAGAGGCAATTCACACCAGCGATCGCTTCTTACAGCAACTGAAGGGAAAAATTTTTGACATGTCCTGATCATGTGGTCAAACCGGTTTAGACTAGTCAAGGGCAGTCGCACGTTGTAAGAAAATGCAGTTAAAACCGGTTTGAGGCAGAAAATCCCCAAGAAAAGAGCAGTTTTCTTTAAAAATATGTTTGTCCCAATTAATTTGCAAAGTACTGTACATGTGTCTTGTCAGTTAATGAAATACATTATTATTTATATTTTTTTTAAACAAAAACTTAGTGCAGAATTATTCTACCAGAAATGTCGAAAAGAATTTATGAAATCTCATACAAATTTTTATTATGTGGGAAAAAGAAATTTAACAGAATACCGGTGTAAAACATATATAATAAAATTCCAGTTATAATGATGGTTTTGAAATGAAGGAAAGGGCAATCTTACTAAATAGATAGGCAACTTTGACTAATGCATTCAAAAAGAAATATTTTAATAATCTTTAAGTATACAAAATGTGAAATAACATTGCTTTTATTGTTTTGTTACAAGTAGATTTCATAGTCCTAAAAACAACTTTCTTATCTTATCAGCTATTCAAAGGAATGCTTGAATTGGCAAAAATGAATAAATAAATTAATAAAAAGTAATGTTACTCCCTAATGTTTTTTGTTAAGTAAACATTAAATTATTTGTATCATGATATTAAAAGTGTTTTGTATTTTAATTCACCCGAATCTTGAATTATGTATGACATCCAATTGAAGAACATGAGAGATGATCAATATCCCCCTGCCTCTCAATATATAAAAAGTTTATCTTGTTAAATTCTAGATAGTAAATGCAGATATTTTTTATTTTTTTCTGTATGCAAGTATAAGCTTTCTATTTATTTTCTATTATTATTTCAAATCATGTGAAATCATTGCTTCCTTTCCTTGCTTTTTCCATTTCTTAAAACCGTATTCCCCTATAACTAACACATGAGTGCTATTCACGCATTTTCTGGTATCTTGAATATACATTCTTGGAAAACATATGTTTTTTTTTCCCCTTCAGATTTGATTAGCAACTTGTTTTTGTCATTATTTAAACTTCTATTCTGCATTTTTTGCAAAACACATAATATTTAAATTGAATTTTATTTGACTAATTCTTTCTGAAATTTTTCTTTTCTAAATTCTACTTTTTGATTTTTTTTCTTTCCTAAATTTTACTTACTTTTTTTTTCTGTTGAAACATGTATATAAATGTTTCTTCCATTTAATTTGGTGTATCATACTTTAAATCCAATTACTTCAATTCAGTAATCCCTTTCCTTAAATAAAAAAAAAAAAAACCTCCTTATAATTGAAGTTATCTTGGAAATTTTCAGGTCTCAAGTAATGTTGTGGTTTATGTTATATAGTAACATATAGCAATTAGGATTTATTTTGGAAAATACTGCTTGCCAATAATAATTTCAATTTTCTTCAGAAATTAAAAATAGATATTGTACTAAAATATGAATTTTTGTCCTATAACATAATTATAAAAATTGAAATTTTAGATATTATGGTGTATAGTGCAATGACATTTTCAAATAACATATAATAAAATGGAAAAAGTAAGAAAAATGAATTTTTCATAAGCTTTTTTATTAACTTTATATCATATACTTATTTTTCATATGCATATTTTTTGCCATTCTAATACACATTGTTTTCAATAACAGTAGCTTCAACTCGCAAGCAGAAAGTGCGAAAGGATGATATGGTGAATATTCCTCGTTCCCTTTTCGATCGTCCTTCTGCTGCCATCTTGAAGATGAGACGTGAAGTTAAGATGCAGAAGGTGAAAGGTTTGATGGTGGGAACTAGCAGTCTACCAAAACCTAGCATTGCCTCTTTCCCTGGATTAAAACAACCTCCCTTGACTGTTATAAACAAACCAACAATGGATGCCCATCAGGACAGGCCAGACTGGCTTGTCCAAGAGGATTGGGCTATACTTCAAGTAAGTGCTCAGTCTTGTATCTAAGCTGAAGGCTTCTGTTTGCTTAGATAATTTATTTCTATGGTTTTGTTCTATATATTAAGATCCTCCAATGGATATTTTGGGGACATCTGGGCTTATCAAAACCATCATAAAGGACATTGAATTCATTGTAAAACTTATGAAATATATTGTATCTAAAAGAAAACATTTTGAAAAAGGAAAAAAAAAATGGGCTTACATTTGAGGATTACTTTTGGATAGTCAAATTAAGTAGATGAAAGATAATATATACAGAATGTTAAACCTGCAGAATTTTTTTTCGTTACTTATGGGCTAGTTTATATAATTTGCATTCTTCTCTTTCTCTGTAAATATATCTGCTGTAATTTATTATACCAAAATCTATATACAACAAAGATTATTTATGTTTAGTACAAGGTATGACAATATGAAAATTGTCAGTATTATGTGAATTGTTATTCTTGAAAGTGTTAAGAACATATGTTTTCAAACAAAGATTTATAAACCTTTTTTAGTAGAATTATCTTTGAAAACAAAATTCTGAAAAACCTTTTTCATCAGAGAAAATTTTTCAGAAAAAGACCAACAGATTTCAAACTATGTATCTTCATTCATACAAAAAAGTATTTAGTATGCACCTTCATTCATGAAATTTTGGATGATTTCTTCCTCAGCTATATGCTTGTCTGAAGAATGAGTGTTCATATCGGAGGAGAATATCAAAAGATGCCCTGCTCTAAGAATATGAAAGCCACTCTTTCTATTCTTGTGAAATGCAAGTACCTATAAAAAGGAATGTTATTCTATTTTAATAGAACTGAGCAAATTTTTAATGTGTCTTGCAGTTCAATGGAATTTAGAGAATTTGAAGTATCTAAAAATAAAAAAGACACATTTAAAAAATCGAAAAAAAAAATTCAAGAAAATTTACTCTAAAGAAAAATTGAATTTAAAAAAATCTTATCTGAAATTGTGGAAACGAATTAAGATTCTTATGATGCATCCATATTACCAAATTTAGAAGAGAATTATTCTTAAATAAAAAAAATATCCCATTTGAAAATCTTAATCTTTTTTATAGAAAAGCTCGTTATAAAAGATTTGATTTCATCTGAGTAAAAAAAAAATAGTCAAGTAGAGAATTTTCAAATCACAAAAGAACTTTTAGATGCAGGAAAATACCCTTTCCAAGTATTTCAAAAACTGGGCACACAAAGAGTATAATCTCAAAATGGTGAAAAGATGTAAGGGGAAAAAAAAAAAAAAAACATTGCAAATAGAATAAACTATTTAAAATCAAAATGAGCAAAATTTAAAGAGACTTTTTTTTTTTAGATTGTAGACATCTGTAGTAAAGATTATAGTCGCAGGGGCATGGAGAGGTGTTATGTAGACATCTGTAAACAAAGTATTTTGAAAGGCAGAAGATAATATAAATTTTCAATGTATAGCAGAATCAAGTAGCTTAGAGAATTGAAACTTTATAATTTAAAATATCTTAATGCACACTGTTCTAATTTAATTAAATGTAAATGAAGATTACTTAATTTGCATCTGTTCCCTATTTCATCTTTCAAGCAATGGCCAAAAGCGGGTCAAGAAATTCTTATGGAATTAACATTTTTTAAAAATGGATTTTGCTTTAACTAAATTGTGTAGTCAGTTCAAGAGTAATTTTGTGAAATTAGTATCTAATAGTTGCTGTGTGTGGTGACTGGCAGTATAGGTGCTTGCATTGTAATCAATATGTTGAGCTGCAAGTTTTAACTTATTAATTGAAGATGAGTGTAGCAAATCTTTTGAGTGCTCCTCCTTTAAGCATTTAGAAGTAGTAATCAAGAAAGTTAATCATGTGCTTGAAAATTAGTAGTGAACATATTTTATTTAAATTTATTATTTGCATTTTTATATCTAAGTATGTAATTTCATGGTCCTTGAATTTTCTAAAAAAGATAATTGGAATATATATATATATATATATAATTCTTCTTCAATATGAGTGAGAATCTTATAAATTCTATTAGAAAACCCTATCTTTCCTTTCTTCTATATATGAATGTATGTTATATTATATTTCCAGCTATTATAAAGATTATATAAGACATCAGCGCATAGTGAAAAAAAGTAAATAGAAAAAAAGTGTGTATGTATTGTGATATATGTTATGCCAAATATTTTTTGAAGCAGTAAACTGAAAAAAGTATGCAATTAATCTGGTGTGTGTGTGTGTGTAATGATATTTTAAACTCTTAATTTAATCCAAATTAATTTCCAAAACTTTATCTTAATTTATAGCCCATCCTAACTTCATTCTAAAATATTCTTATTTCTTGATACAATTCCACTTTCCATCTAATTAATCCTTTTGTAAAAATAATGAGCCATCAGTACTACGTATCAAATGTGATATCTTCTGTACCCTTCAAAAGGTGTCAAAGGTCACATGTGTGTTGAATTGGCACCTGGCCAGAAATCCTATATTATTGAAGACTAGTGATCATTTGTTCGTCCCTTTGCCTCTGCTTTACTTTTGTGTTTGTGCCGCGATGCGTCTCGTAAAATAATCATGTTTGTCTCTTGGAAAAGAAGCGAGAGAATAAAACGAAATTAAAAGCTACCAAGTCTCTTCACTGCTTCGAACCTGCATTCTACTTTTCAAAAATATGTTACATATATATATATATATATATATATATATATATATATATTTAACTAGTACATACTGAATATTAGTAATCTCAGTTCAAGTAGTGAAAAAATTTTTATAGAGTATAAATACATTTACTCATTACCAAGGTTACCTTAATATTCATTTCTTTTCAGGTTATACAAGAGCTACAAAGCATTCCTTTGAGTTTGACTGTGCTATTACCTGCTCATACTCCTAATTGGGATATGGCCAGCGAGGCAGTGTATTCTGTTAGTAGAAATTATCGCTCACCAAAGGTTTGCCGAAATCGCTATGAGAATGTCATTGTTCCACGAGAGGAGGGGAAAATTTTATATGATACTAATCCCAAAAAGCAGAAAAAGACTAAAGGAATCTATAAGGTATTATTTACTCTTTTATTTTTTATATTTCTATATTTATTAAAATAATGTTAACCTCAGACATTTCTGGCATTTTTGGTTCTGGCAGTAGATGAATAATTAAAGGGGAAAAGTAAAGTATGAATACCATGACTTTGAAATGCAAACGACAAATAAAGGTGACAATAAATATGAATAAATTTTATGTGCAAGGAACTCAACATTAGAATATGTTTCCATGTTTAAAATTATTGTTATACCAATTCCTAGTTACCCTGTAAAATTATTAGGTTCTCTTTTTCTTCAATTTCTTTCTGTTCATTAACCACTTTCCTTTACCTTTTTTTTTTTTTTTTTTTTTTTGAAATATTGCAAATTATTTTTTAGTCTTGATGGATTGTGCAAGGTTTATATGCCTATGAAATTGTAAGATCTCAGATTCTCAATTTTTTTCAAATTTTACTGCTAACAGTAAATTTTAATAAAATATCCCCGATTGTCAAAACTTTTATAAGTAAATTATTTATTTTTAAAATTACGAAATGGGTTTAATTTGGAAAGAAAAAGAAAAAATATTTCAAATTTTGTTTCGTATTTGATTTGTGTAAAATGACCCGATGTCTGTGTAGCTGGGATGTTCCCACTTTCTGCTGGATTTTCCCCAAGAAGAAAATATTCTAAATTTTAATTAAATGTCCTATTTGTATTATATTAAAAATAACAGGTAAATATAGTTATTCTAAGCATGATATTTGAATTAATTCTATTCTTCTACTTTCCCATACAAGGAATATTGTCAATTTAATAAGATAAAAGTGCATAAATTAGAAGAAAATATAGCAAATTAAATTGTAAAATAAATATATATTGTTTTTAATGTCTCCTGGTTTTTGATAATTTTAAACCCGTAATTAATTTATTATTTCTAAATTTATGTTGTTTTATTTATTGTATGATAAAAGCTGCTAACTTAGTTTTAGATAATTTTTATTATCTGGATTTATGGTTGCTAAAATTTATTTAGTTAGCTTTTGATTACTTGCTCAAAAAATATATATTGAAACTTCAAATTTGATAAACATGTAACACCTATTACTCTTTAAAAACCGAATACCATCTCATTTATTTTGTAATGCATCTCTCTAATTTTCAGAAAAATGAACGTCTTCAACTGGAAAAACTATTCAACTAATACAAAACCTTTCTTGAACAGAAAATAGAATTGTTTATGTGTAATATAGAATGTATTCTTAATATTAATTAATTTTGTTAACATTAATTCTTATCTTATACATCTTATTCTAATATCTTCATATATTCTTATATGTTGAGTAATATTTTACATTAAAATGTTACAGAATTTAAAAATGGACACACTTTATAAAAATTTGCATACTTATCAAGTTAAACTGAAATTGTAATTATAAGTTTCAAAATGTGTATTAAAAGCATATTTTAAATAGAAATCTACTCATTATGCAAAAATAAACCTTTTTCATAATATCATCAACAAATAGAAAAAAAAAAAGTCTAGATTAGTAGCAACATAGAAAGTGATTTGTGTTTCATTTCCACAATTAAATATATTTTTGTAAAATATGTTAAAAATATTTTTTTTATTGATAGATCAAAAATAAGAAAAAAATCTGCAGCAAAAAGTGATATCAGAAACATAATTCTTTAATCTTAGAGATGCAAAAAAAAAAAAAAAAAAAGTGCTGCAATATTTTTCAGAAATTATCATTTAAAATGTCAAAATTTCACTTGATTTTTAATTAATTACAATGAAAAGTGCACATTGTTGCCCTTCAAAGAATATATGTGCTAAGTATGATAGCTATAGGTTAATGGTCTGGTCTATTAAGAGTTAATACAAACACTCTCACACTTTCACCTTTGTTAATAATAGAGATAGAGATACAAAAACCACTGACGGTGCTCTCCCAAAACCTTGCATATTCTCTAATAAAGGCGAATTGGTGGTTTGGACGTGCTCTTCCCCAACCAACTGAAATCGATATTTGACACAGAACTGTAATTCATATCACAAAATTACATGCCAAATTTGATATATTTAAGTGATTGAATTTTTCAGTTATTGAATTTATATGCTTCCCATTGTACAATCCGACAAATAGTCATCCTCTCTTTGAATTTGGATCAAAATTGTCTACATTGATGATTGATGATAGATGTCTACATTGTAGATTTTAAATCTGTTTGCCGAATTTTATCTTTGAAGCTCTCTCTCTGTCTTGCTTGTTTTGTTGCTGTTATTGTGTAATTAATATTCAGGCAGAAAGACAGCAGACTTCCTCATAATGGATTTTGCAATAATTTTGATAGAAGTCTACAAATTTAGTGCAAAATCCTTAGCTGTCAAAAGACTCCAGGATCTGAGCAGAATTGATGAGAATCTGAACCTAATTATGACTCAAACTTATGCATGTATATATAAGGTATAAACTGCTGTACTGAGTAAATTCCATGCTCTATTGGGGATTCTTTGATTCTTAAATTGGACCAATTTGTAAAAATGTTCACTCCAGTTTTTTAATTTGCTTAATGCTCTATTTTATGTAGATATATCTAATGGGATCACCCAAAATCTCCAGTTTCACACCACACTAGCAGTTTCTTTGAAATTCCGACATTTCGGGGCTCTAAATATCCTCAAAGGTTAATATTTTGTTGAACAAGCATCAGGTTTTTTTAAAAAAAATTTTATTTTATGTATAACATTATTTTAAATGAAAAGGATAATTCAAAATTAAAAGTGGTGATGCATTTTGCCATTTTTTGCCTTATGGAATTCTGATGACCATTATGTTCCTCTCTGCACAACAAACAGCTTTTTTTTTTTTTCAGTGATTGCCTTTTCTAATGCTGCAGCTTCTGCATTGAGCAGCTAAACAGAAATTGGGAGATACTGAAGCTTTTTAGTGATGTAAACTTTTTTCGTGTTTCTTCTGCAGTTGGTATAAAATTAAACCGTTGCAAATAAAGAGCCTTACTTTCCCCCTCGAGCATATTTAGGGATTTTTTTTTATTGTGATGTGCTGGAGTTAAGTTACAACTACACAAGTATGCACAACCAAATACTGTCAATTTTATACCCATCTCCACACAAGAATGAACAAATTTGTAGTAGTGGTTTCAACAACAACAAGATAATATATTTATTTTCAACCTATGGGACAAAGCTATTTAAAATGTCCATTACGTTAAAATAATAAACAAATTATTTCTCTGGATATTTAAAAAACATGAGTTAGAAAAATTATTTAAATACAATTATGCATAAAGATTAGTAAATAAAATTAGCATAGAGTAAGTCTAGTTCCTCATGTTGTGGTAGCAATTGTAGAAATACATGTTCGTTAAGAATGTTTAGATGACCACAGCTGTGATACTTAACAAATCAGAAGGGGGGATTTACTTGCTGTAAGGAAGATTTTACAATGTAATAAATACTTGATTGCTAACCATCAAAATTAATCAGAGTTCAGAGGGTTCACAGCATATTCCTCTGCAAAATAATCAGACTTAAAAATTACGGTGGAAAGTGCCAAATTTTTAACAATATATATGCTTATACATATGCATTTGAAGAAAGATATGAAAATGGATGTTTCCGCTCTGATAGAATTTTTTCTGAGATTCTTTGAATGGTGAAGTTGAGGTTTTTTACTTTTAATAAATATTTAAAAATACTTTCAGAAGTTTGAAAAAAAATTTGTTAGAAACCTGTGGGTTTTTTTCCCCCTCCTTCTACCAATTGCTATTGATTTCATTAAAAAAAAAAGATAATAATAGCAAATGAAAAAAAGCTTGAAATATTTTTCTCCATAAAATCACATTGCGATCGAAAATTGTAGTTGGTATGTATACGACATCTTTAATTTGTGAATTTTTATTCTTAAACTCGAGACAATAATAAAAATAAAAGTTTTTTTCCCCCCTGAATGTATATATAAATATTTATTTAATATGCTATTATTTCTGGTAATGTTGCATTGTTGTTTGATTATATTTGCTTTTTTTGACTGATAAAAACTGAGAAGAGAATTGTTGTTCTATTATAATTAACGCATGAGTGCAGTTTGTGCATTTCCTCTTATACTGTTTATATATACAGGAAAAATAGGATTTTTTTTCCTGATTTAAGTGGCAATTCTGATTTTTTTTTTCTTTATTAATTTATTGCTTTTATTCCTTTTTTAATCCATTATTTTTGCAATCTCTTTAATAAATAGTGTTATTAATTATGCTTAAAGCTAATGAAAATAGCCATGTGATAGAATGTAAACCATATTTATGAATATTTTCAAAATTTGTCTTTTTTAATCTTAAAATAGAACTATAGATGTTAAATTCTAATATGCATTGAAATGCTAAATTTATTTTATATTCTACTTTTAAAATTTATGTTATAATTATATCAATTTTAAAGTGTGTGTCTTACTTTAAATGAAGAAATTTTGTTTGTGCATTCATTTTCTTGTTAGAGGAATTAAATTTTAAGTTTTTGCATTGTTCCATTAAACATTTTTTTAAGATATGATATAAACATTAAACATTATCAATTCATATATGAGGTCTGCTTTTATACCCTACCTGATGTAGAAAGAAATTTTGGTAATTGTATTATACTTAAATTTATACCGATTCTTTATTGTCATTTTAATATTGTTGAATATCCTTTTAAAAAAGAATAATATTTTTCAGACCAAAAATAACCGACCAATGAAAACTAGTCAACTTTTTGTACAAGATAATAATTCCGCTTTTACAAGGATAATCAATGACCGTTATAAATGGATTATGGAAGCTTCTGCTAGACGTAAAGCCAATGAAAAGCAGACAGTGCTGCAGCAATCAAAAAATGTGAAAATTGCCTCCATCTTGGCTGAAAATGGTATTAACTATGATGCCCCTCTTGCCCCTACACAGATTGCTGCAAACAGAGCAGAGAGAATTGCCCGAGAGAAGCAGAAAACCCAAACAGGAACAGGGACAGTAGTCCTGGTAATTGAATATCTATTTTTTTTTTTATTAAAGAGTAATTCATTATTTAATGTATTATTTTTTTTGAAATGTTTCTTATTCTATCTTTTCTTTCTTGGTAAAATATTTGTTTTAAAGAATTCTAGAATTTAATTTTTTATATATATGTTTGATATTGTTTTCTCAATTTTGTAACTTAAATGTAGGTTCTTGGAATTTCAAAAAGCTAATCATGGTATCATTATTCCAGTCACCAAATGAGAAAAGTTCAGAAAATTATATATAATAAAGTTTGATGATGGTAACAACATAAGGTCCAGAAATAATACTGATATTTGAATAATGACTACAAGTTATTTGATTATCAGTAGAGCTGCTGAAACTTAAAATAAAAAAGCTTTTTAGCAGAATGTTTCACATTTGGGAATAATAATAATAAATATTTGAGCATATATCCAAAAATATTTATTAAAAACTGTGTCATATTTAACCCTGATGTTCTGTTCGCATTTGCTTCACGTATGTAGTGTTAGGGTCAATATGATCCCTTGGAAAACTAACCTTTCTTGCAGTAATTGATAAGTACCATTTAAGAAACAGTTTAAACAATAGTAATGTGAGTTTAAAAATAGATCTAATAATATAAAACAGCTGTAAAAATAACAAAAAATATTTGAAATGGAAACTCGCAATAATGTAAAGCATCTGTAAAAAATAACAGAAAAATATTCGAAATTGATACTTACTTTTATTTACAATTTCAACAATAATATTTTACATGAGATTTGCAAATGTGATTCTTACAATTGCAGTATAACATATAAGTTTTACTTTCATTGTTTCACGGGCAGAGCTTGCACCTTGCATGTTTGACACACAATGAAGTATTCTCAGCAGATTCCAATTGTACGTTTTCCCTTTTTCTCTCTATTTGTTTCACTGTTTTTATTGAGTCTCACTTCTTGGTAGGTGCTTCCTTCTTGGACCTTGCTTCAATGTGTGGAAAAATAAATTATTTTTCCAGTTCTAAAAATAGTCTTCGTTTAGTCAATTTGTTTTCGCTCCATTCACTATGTATTGAAGTCCATAGAACAAATGCATTGTACGCAGAAATATCAAGCATGTTATAGAATACTATCATGGGCCAGCGATTTGTTTTTCTTCTGCAAGAGTATCTACAGCCCGTTCAGTTGAATTTTAATCTAAGATCATTAATGATTTTTTGTCAGATCTGTTGCTAACTTCTTTGTTATGATGCAAAGTGCTCATAAGAATAACATTCTTATTCTTTTTGAGGATGTAATTTACAACTGTTGTGCCTTCTGTGATATAAAATAATGAGCTGTGAACTTCTTTGTTTAGCTTTTGTTCAGGAAGTTATGATTTATTTTTTCTAATGGTGCCAAGCATAGTCATTTTCCGTTTTAGAAAAAGTAGTCCTAAGTTGTAAAATGTGAAAAAATTATCACATGTAATATTGTTTTCTGAATACCCATAAGTAAGATCATGTATTACTCGCATTCTCTGATTTTTCTTTGGCTTTGACCCTTGTTCTTTTCCAGTGTAAATTTCAGTTTTTAGTACATACGAAGTTTTGCTGTCACATGAAGTCCATATTTAGATGGCTTACTTGGTATATACTGTTTGAAAGGATATAGGCCATGAAATCCTACTAATTGTTCATCTACAGTAATTTCATTCAGATTATATAATTTTGGTAAAATTTCTATCCACTTTTCCCGGATATCTCTCACTGCAGTTAATTTATCCAAATTTCTTCTCTCTTGATGAGTGGATTTATTATCAAAACACTAAATATAGTGGAAAAAGTTTAAAGAGACATTTTCACACAAAATATATTTCTGCTAGTTTCTTTATCTCATAAGCTTTCTGTTGATTTTCGTTACGATTTATAAACACCAGCTAAAACTAATAATCCAATATATGCTTGAAGAAAAGTTTTACTTTCAATATTTTTCCACTTTTTTCCATGAACCTTTTCTCCTTTAATATTAGTCATATTTTTGATTTTGTTTTCAATTGTAGAATTGAATACTACCTCAAAGGCACATTTTATGTCTGATATCCTTGTCATTGCATATCTTGTGACCCCTGGGGTAGTTTTTATAATATCAGCAGATGGTGATTGAGAAGAATGTGGCAACAGATCTAACTTCCACTTTATTTCACGATTCTTGGACTGAAAACTTCCTTTATAGTTCATTTGTTGAATATCGGCATCAAAATCGCTGTTAGAATTTACAATTTCATCACTTGTATGCTTTTCATACTCTGATATTTCTTCGCTGTAAGAAGCTTCTGTTAGTTTAGCTATATCATCGGGACTCAAATTTCTGCAATTCGACATTTTTTTCTCCCATATTCGCAGGCACAGCTCTTTTACAGTAATATCAGAAAGTGAAATACAGCAGAAAAATGAAACTTTGCAATGAAAGCAAAGAGATTGAACCCCTGCCAATCATATCAACTTTTGGACTTTGTGCATACGTTTTCTTGTCATGTGACCAAACACATACATCAACAAAACAGGTTTTGCAAACGGATAAATTACAGAAACTATTGTTATTCTTTTCCTTTGAATTATCCCAAATAAAAGTGAACATGTATGAGTAAAAGTATTTTTTTGCATTGGGTCATATTGACCTGAACGATACATTATTTATTAATTGAAAAATAGTCCTTCGAAATAAGAATAAATCTAAATCTCTGTATGAGTACATATTTATATTATTTACCAAAGATGTCAAGAAGTTTCATGAAAATATCATTGTACTATATATTTTTACGTAGTTATAAATTTTATCTCAGATCATATAGACCTGAACAGAACCGCAGGTTATCCATATTTATTAAGGAACCTTCTTTTTTTCACTCATTCAAACTATGGAGTATTTGTTATTGTATTATAAATAGCACATGAATGCTGTTTGTGCATTTTCTTTTATATTGCATATACATACAGGGAAAATAATGTGAAAACAGGGATTTTTTTCTCCAGATTTGAGTGGCAACCCTGTCTTATTACTTTTTCTCAAATGTAAACAAACCACTATGCAAGCATTTCACACTGCATCACTGAATACAATTGCATTAATAGAATTGCAGGATACTTATAAAAATCCTCAGAACCACACCTAGCTAATAGAACTGTAGGATACTATTCAGAAGACTTCCTATAATTGAGTCAGCAAAGGCTTCATTCAATTAGAAGAAAGATGTAAAAAAAATTCAAAATGGAAATAGACATCAAGCAAAGAGTTTAATAAAGAAGGAAATTACGCTTAACCTTAGATGTAGTTCACTTTCTATGAAAATTATAATTTTCAAAAATATGCATAGTAATGTTGGGAAATAAGCAGAGTGTTATATGCAGAAATAAAAAAAGAGCTTGAAGTAATTATTGTTTATTGTCTATATGGTTGAAGTAAGACAATTGTAATGATGCAGACATTAAGATAGAAGTATATCATAATTATTTTCAGTAACAATAGGAACATGGGATAATGGTGCTCAGTGTCTTATTGTGTCATTGTACTTATGATAAAATCATAATTAATCGCAATTGATTAAATATTAAATGAAAAGAAAGAAGGGAAGTAAACAGTGTATTATTTCTGACATATTTTATCACAAAAATAATTTTTGGATTATCTAAAAAAATCAAAAATTTTACCTTTTAATGATATTTAAGTTCATTTTTGTAGGAATTTTTTTTTTTTTTAATTCAGCCATATGCCTTTGTCAATATTTAAATTAAAATTTTTAGAAAATTACTTTCTTTAGACTACTAGTAAATAAGATTTTTATTTTGTTGAATGTTTGTTCTATATATTTGTACATGCTGAATTGATTTAGTTACTTTTTTTTTCCTTTCTTTCTTATCAAATAACATGGTTAATTTTTTTAAAGAAATTAAAGTTTAAACACCTTACACCTTACAATTCATTCTGGGTGAACTAGACGGTTGCCAAATATGCTTATTTTAATTGCCATAAATTTATTTGAAATTGCTTCATTTAAATGTTTAAATTGAGTTTATTAATTTGTATAATCTCTTTATAATCTTTTTACAAACTTTTTAATTGTTCAGAATTTTATTTTAGATCTTAATTTTTTTTGGGAAATCATAATTTAGCCATTTTCTTGTGAGTAATCCCTTTTTGTTACAATTTGCTAATGTGTTAGAGTGTAAGCGCGAATGGGGAGTAATGAAAGCCTATATGCATTAATACATCTTGTTATTATTTTGCAAAAAAATTTAGAAAATGATTATTTTATGTAATTTATAATTCCTGAGTTACTAATTCACATTTCTTTTTCTTCTTTCCTTTTTTGCTATTAATTTGTTTATAGAAAATATATTTGAAAGTTCTTGAATATGTTTTTTGCTGTATATAATTTTAGACGCCCGCTGTTCTTCAGTCTACTGCACAAAGTACAACTCAGGTATCTGAACAACAGATAACAGCCCAACGCCCGGTCACCCAACAATCAACTGTTGCTGTCTCTGCGACGACTAATTTGAATGCACAAGCTCAGGCTGTCATAGCAAGTCTACAACAAGCCCAGCAATTGCAGGTGTTTAAATCTCTTATAATATTAACTGCTGTAACATAATTCTTGATTGATTTAATTCTGCTCTGTGAAACTGGAATAAAATGTGTACAGTGTCTTTGGTCCCAGTTTTTTTTAAAGAAAATTCTTTATTTTGTCATATTTGATAGTGCATTACCTGTTTTGAAATTCTGTGCCAAACTTAACTTTTTAAATTCATATAAGAACTTATTATGTATGCCCTTCTGTTCCTTCCTCCACACACAACTTTGTAAGCAAAAGCATAGGTCTTGATTTCAATCATTCTAAAAGAAATTGCCTGGAAACATTCATGATCAAAGTAATTTTGATCATTAGCAAGTTTGTACTGCATATAAAATAATGGAGATTTAACTGAGGATTCTTTGCATGACAAAAGAAGTGAGGATGAAGAAAATAATTTTCTTTTCAAGCTGTATTGAAAGATGGAAGAATTTCTCTGTCATCTGTATGTCACTGTGTGGAATTTCTTGAATTATAAATTCTTTTAATAGTGAACCAAATAAATTTTTGCAACAATCAAAATTAATTCCCACCTTACCTTTTTGAATTCAATTGAAATTTGAGCATTTCTTAAGAAACTATGTAGAAGGTTATTAGGGCAAAAGTAAAAATAATAAAATGAGTTCTGATTATTGCTTATCTCTAAAAATAAGAATTGCACTTCCCTGTTCTGTGATAAATATCAGAAATTATGGTTATTCCAGAAAAGATATAACAAAAAAAGTGTAATAAAAATCTTAATTATAATTTAATTAATTTTATAAAGTCTAAAATTATTATGACATTTTGTTATGTAGCAAATTCAAAATTATTATGCATTTATCGTAAGGTAAATGCGTTGGGCTGCATTATAGTAAATGAGTAATTTATTTTAATTTGCATGAAGATTCAAAATTAGTGTATCATTTTGATGCTTTCCTTGGATCTTTGAAAGACACTTTTATTGTATATTAATAATTAAGTATTTGTCTGCTAATGAAGGCCAGAAACAAGGATATATATATCTGAGAAATTCTTGATACAATTATCTACACTAGAGAAATCAAATTTCACTAATCAGTTTGGAGACAACTGCTGCAAGGGTAGTAGTAGTAGGCATCAAATGATGCTGATTGAAAGGAATTCAAGCTGTGGTGTCTTTCTTGACATTTATGTTATTACAAATATTAATAAACTTCTTAGTTACAATACAAATGTCATCCATTTGCATTAAAAACCCATTAATCCATTATTGTAGTATAAATCAATGAAGTACTGAAATTGCACTATTATAATAGATTGTAATTTAAAATATGTATGTATAGTTTCCATAATATGCATTCATATTAATTATTTTACAAAAATGTATATACATAATTAATAAGAAACTAACTATAGGTGTTTTGTATTTTTGTAGCTGTAAAATATTTTAATACTCTAAGATTATAGATCTAACATGTTATTCCGGATGCTAATGAGTGAATATCATATAATAGCAGGTACAATTAAGTAAGGCCAACTTGCAATCAGGAACTGTTGCATCTGTTTCCTTGGCAAAATCACTCACCAGTGGTATTATGGTAAATGCTAGCTCAGCTGGTACATTGGCTAATCTCACAAAAGCACTTGGACAGGTCACTTCTATTACAACTCAAGACACAGCACAGGTCTGAAAGTTTTATTTATTATTATAACTCATCATTAGAATGTTTTGAATTTTATCTTTTCTCTTAAATGGAAAAAATAAATTATAATGGATTAAATATGAAGCTCTATATGTAAGAGTTAACGTTTTGTCAATTAGTATAAATAGTCCTATAAAAAGTGACCTAATTTTTTAATCACACTGAAGGGCATATAAGGTGTTTATAAAATGTATAACATTCCTTAAAATTTTGATTTGTCATCCATGTTCTTAAGGAATGTATTTTGCTATAAAATATTTTTTAACTTAATATCTTTGTTATTATTTTATTAAATCTGAATGTATAATGAATGACCTATCACATCATTCTTATAGATTACTCTTGAGCACACTTCTTTGTAGTGCTAAAAGTTCATTTTGTTTCACATAACTTTTTTATGCTGAGATAGCTTGACAGTAGGTTCAATTCCATTAGAAATATACTATGTATATTGACATAATGCACCTTGAGTCTCTTGTAGATCCAATATCCTTATTTTGACATGACTACCTTTTTTACTGACCAGGCTTCAAAGCTACGAGACTTATTTCTCTCCATTAGAATCTCATTTTCCTCTTCTGAAGAGGGCAAATCTCTAATTGCATTGTTGAATATCTGTATTTTCAAACCTTATGTAATTCTACACTTTTTGTTAGATTAGAACAAAAAAATTTAGAGCACATGTTCCTTAGCATCTGGAAGAATAATTATACTTTTAATAATCAAGTTCTAGGTTAGAAGCCTATACTAATTTTTACAAACAAGCACCAAACGAGACTAAGAATGTTGTTTGGCAAAATTATTCAAAGCAGTAATTAATTAATTATTTTTAACTAGGATTGAAAATCCTAAATTTTCTTAATGAATTATATATAAAAATTCGAAAATTGTGCAGTGTAAAAGAATATGTATTTTGAGAGAATCATGGTTACTTTGGCTAGTTAGTATATAAATCCTACTTTTATATTGTAAACATAGCTCAGTATGACATATTTGTAGGATCATTTTTTTTTTGTCTGCAAAAAACATTAAATATTTAGTGTGGTTTAAAAAATATTATATGATCTTGATTCTTCTTGGAATATATTTGTGTATCTTCCTTATTTTGACATGCTTATGGTTAACATAGCTTGCTTTATTAATGTTTGTAAAGATGGAAACTTGTTACCATTCTAGAGTTTTAAAATTTATATGTTTGTTTGCTGCTATTAAACCCACTGATTGCATAATTTTTTAAAATCACTATTTAGATGTGATGTTTGCAAATAAGTTCATATATTTCTTTTAACAAAGTGAACTGGTACTATATGTTACATGCTAATAATATGATATAATAAAAATCTCTTGTCGTAAAAATAAATACTCTAAACTGTACAAAACACTGGATGCAATAGAAAATGTACTGATTACCAACCCATGGAAATCGCGGGGTAAGAGGCTGGTGGATTAATAATTTTAATTTTTAATTCCATATAAGTATTGAATTAAAAAACGATAAATAAGCTCAAGATACCATAATATTTGGAATACAGAATTATGAATTAAAATTTAAAAAGTAGAAAATGATTATTATAAAATAATTCATCTTTTTGTTTCATTAGTAAAGTTGTGTTTGAAAATCGTTTTTACTATTTTTTGTGAATATTTTAAAATTGAAGTATATAAGTATGGTTGTTTATTTGGTTTTAGAATGTTGCCATTGCTGCAGCTCTAAATAATGCCAGTATACGCAATCAACGGGCCACTGTTACTGCTGTTGGCACAACTACTACAATGACTGTGCAGGAGATGGTTGTAGCTGCTGCAACTGCTGGTCAAGTGCGAGCTGCCACAACTGTCACTGGAGGAATATCAACTGCTCCTGCTGTTGTTTCTGTGTCCAACTTAACTGCTGTGCAGTTGGCGGCCTCCCAGCGACTGGCTGGAACAACTCTTTCACCTGCAACAACAGTTGCATCAGGTAATTGGACATTTATAATAATTTTGTTTTTTTAAGGAGATAATTTGATTTGGTAAAGCATGTCCATTTGAAAATATAGTTTGCATCAGGTAATTGGACATTTATAATAATTTTGTTTTTTTAAGGAGATAATTTGATTTGGTAAAGCATGTCCATTTGAAAATATAGTTTTAAAAAATTAATCTGTTTTTATATTAATGTGATACTTTTTTAAAAACAGTTTTGCTTTAAACTGTTGAATGATCTACTTTGATGCTGTTGGATGACTAAAGACTTCTACTTTTACCTTATCTTTTTTTTTCCCATCCATCCTACTTCCTTTAATCCTCCTTCTCCTTTCTTTCCTTTTATCCTTCATCTGATGCAAATTTACATTCATTACTAATAATGACGATGAATGTATGTGTTAGTGCTTTACAGAACAGGTTGTAAAAACGAGAACTTCTAAATTTGTCACAGATATATTTTAATAGATGGGAATATGCAGACTCTAGACGATTTTTTTAAAAATATTACAGGATGTGTAATGTCATGATAAGTGCTTATATTTCAAAACCATTTTTATGCACTTAATTTTCTTGAGAAATGCATAAACAACTTTTTGTTTTCCTACATGTTGAATATGATAATTCAAAAGCATAGTTTTAAATAAGGCCTCTTTATCAGATATATCAAGAAAAGGAAAGAATGAAAATGGGGAATCCAGGATGGAATAGATACAGGGGCTCCTGCACATATTAAGATAACACTTAGATTTTTTTGCCCATTCCTTCTTTCTTCAACAAAGTGCATTGCTGTTTATTAAAATATTGGAATAGTTGTCCAGAAAGGACAATATAAAATACATACTGTGCCATACTTGTTGAGACTCAAAAAGTGTTTGAAAACAAATTCTAATATCTCAAGCACTAAAAAATTTTTTAGTCTTTGAGATATTGAATTTATTTAACTTATGTCTGATAAGTGTATGTCTAACCTTTTATGATTAAAGAAGAATGTGCTAATTGCTTCAATTAGAGGAAAATAACAATGCAGTGGAATGAATATTGGGCCAAAGAGACATATCAAATATGGAAGAAGCTGTTCTCAAATCTCTTACAGTGAAGCCTTAGTAATGCTGCAAATTCGATCATTCTCATAAATATATCGTTTGGGAGGGCTTTACTGTACTATAATGATTAGTAATTAACTGTGACTAATTATATTAGTCCACATAAAATTTAATATGATGAGAATTTAAATTGAAGCCATAAGTTTTTAATGATCATGATTTCTTTTTTGGTGTACTTTATTAAATGTTGCCATCCAGTTGAAAGTATTATTTTTTCTTGGAGTAATTTCATCAAATTTTAGTTTTTACCAAGAAAAAAAAATAGTAAGTGCTAGTTCTGGTGCTTAACATTAAAAAAGTTTTTAAACTTTTATTCTTCAGGGTTTAGATTCTTATCATTTTACAATGATTTTCCTCTTAAGGAATTTCCCCCAACCCCACAATGAAATCTCTCTTTAAATTTATAAATTTGTTATAATTGATTGAGCAATCAATGCACAGCATAAACCATTAAAGTTAGAAGCATGAAATTTGTGAAATTACATCTTGGTATTAGGGGTCCACTAAGAAGGGCTATTTCAAAATTTTAAAAGTATAATTTAAAAAAAAAAACAAAACAAAAAAAAACAATTTTAACATATTGATGCTGAAACATCGAAGCATCATTGCACAATGAAAGCATTTTCCCCTAATAGTTTTAGTAATTTTTGAAAAATTAATTTTAACTATAATTAAATTTGTAGGAAAGAACTGTAATAATTTTCAACTTTTCAGAAAAGCAAGTAAGAAAATTGAATATATATATATATATATAAGTAACCAATCTAAAGTAAGAAATAGTTTGAAAACGAAACTAAAATGAAAACAAAAACAAGACAGTTTCGAAATTGCAACTAAAAATTATTTCCTATTCAAACTAAAACCAAAAATGGAACAGGTAAAAACTTCATAGTATTTAGAGAGCGCAAATGCAGCTACTTCTAAAACACACATGAACTGATACAAAAGTATAAAAATCCAGTTAATAGGAAAAACAAATAAACCAAATAAAAAAAATATATAACAAAATATAAAAAAGAATCCGGCCTGAAGATTTTTTCAAGATCTTCAAAAAACCTATGAATTGATTTTTCCATGGCGACTTTTTAAAAAGCATTTCTCTCATGAGTAGTTTCTTCGATTTGTTCTTCATCAGAATCGGTTTTGACATAAGAATTCAGAAATATTCTAAACAATATCTTCCCGATAATTTAATAATTTCGGTTTTTGAAGCTAAAGTACACTAGATTTCTTCGCTGAACTAGAAACATTTTGTGGATTTTTTAAATACAGCAAAAGAGTTGCTAATTCTACTGTCTTCTTTCTTGAATTCATTCTTCTAAAGCATGTAATAATTTCATACTTATTTCAGTATTTTAATTTATTAGTTCATTTAACAGAATTTCAAATATACCTTCACTTGTTAATAAATTGGCATTTCGTCATCCTAAGCCTTCAGCTGCTAGATGAATCGGTCCCAAGACTTTACGAAATTTTAAAGGTTTACTAATTTAGTTTAGGATATGTTTCCAGTTTTCACCTTACAATATTAAGCGAACCTGTCGTGATGGATTGCACATATGCATATGTACTAACATAAAATAAATTGGTTAGACACGTCTTTTCCATGTGCACAATGCACAAGCACTGGCCAACGCAACTCGCAATGTTGAAAAAATGTGTTTCAATGTGACAAATTTACTTTGAAAAACAAGCTGGTTGCCAAATGTGGTTGATATATTCAGAATAAAACAAAAGAAACAAAAATAATTGAAAAATCAAGCAACCAAACTCTGTAGAAGTTGGAAAAGGTTGTTTTTTAAAAGCCCCTTAAAAACGTAGTAATTCCTTCTTTATAAAGGTGGTTGGTGTTTCCCATGTCTCTTAGAGTCTATAATTTTTAATGTTGATCTGCTGAGGAATTTCTTTATTAACTATACTTCAGGAAAAGTTCATTCCTGTGCTGTCTCAATCCATTTTCTCATAATTAGGTGCCTGGCTTGATTATTCAATAAAACTATTCAGTTGTTTCAAAAATAAAAACATTTGCATGAATATGTTTAAAAAAACATTAATTTGGATTTAAGGAATATTTCTCTTCATCATTTAACAGCCAATACCATATATAAATGCCACATAATATTTATTGGTGTAATTGAAAAATAATAATGGTTAAATTTCTTAAAATCCATTATTGAGTTATAAGAATTTGCTAAAGAATTCTTTTTTTTAATGTGCTAATTATTTTTCTTATTATAGCTGCTGTTAGTCAACTAAATACTCAGACTGTAACTCCTCAGAGAATGAGTCAGCTACAAGCACTTAGACAAAATGCCATATTGCGTCAAAGGGTTTGTATTATTTTTAAATTTTAGTCTATGTTGTATTCATGGTTTCATTTTTATGAATGTTTTTGCATGACAAAACAAAATTATTGTATTGTAACTAAAGTAGACTTTTTATATATTTTAAAAGAAATGTCCATTAAATGAAAGCTAAAGTACGTATAACTCAAGTTTATCCATTCTTTCCTTATATATATATATATATATATATATATATTATAGGAAATTTCAGATTGCTTCTCTTATTTTTTCTGTTCTATCCATTTGGAAATCGAAATATGTATTCCCCCCCCTTATTTTCGTAGCCAACCGAAATTATTGCGATCGGCATTCTATATGATGGTAACTTTTGTTTTGCAATATTTTCTTCATGGCTATAATTTGTGAGATTTTACAAGTCAGTGGAAGGATAATCAACCAAACTGATAAATATATTCGATTCCTTAGTAATTTGGATCCAATAAATAGTTTTGTAATACTTTCATTTGCTCTCAAAAAACTGTTGTAATTTTGACCATATGATGATAATGGGTAAATATTAACTTTTAAATAAAATGTTAAAGACATTACAATCAGCTTAATTAAAAAGATGAGCAGTATAAAAAATTGAAGTCCAAAGCCTATATGTATTAATATCTGTGATGTGAATTGGGTTTGATATATTGAAAATAGTTTACCATTCTACAAAATCTTTACTCTTAATAGAGTTATGGAGATTAGTCTCCAAAAAGGAAAAATGGTGCATTGGATATTTTTCTTGCCTGTAAATAACTCTTGTTTGATATATTTTTTGGATACCAATAAGAAGACAACTATTTGGTCTTATTTCATTGGGTTCAAAAGGAAACTTTGCTTTGAATATAGAAATAACTCTTTTTCAAACATGTTTCTTGATAGCTCCAAAATAAGGACATAGAAAATGGTCATTGGCTGAACTAAATTTGTTTATTCTTAATTCTGTGATAACTCCACTGAAGAAATTGCATTTTAAATGGTAATGCAATTTCTGTTGGAAATGAGGCAAAAAATAAAGAAAGGAAGGAAAAAGGTAAAAGCTTACAGTGGAAAACAATTGATGATGAAGAAACTTGCATGAGTTGGACAGAAGGGAATCAATCGAATATAAAACAAAAAAAGCTGAAACAGCTTAATCACATATTCTCCTGGCCATTGTACCCTTGCTCACGTCCCCCCCCCCTTCTTCACTGTCTGCATCCAAGTGTCATTTATCACAGGAAGAATTTATTTCAATTTGCAAATCAATTGCTGTTGGCTTAATTTTGACTGTTTCAGAATATGAAATTTTTGGTATTTCTGGCTTTTCAAGTTTTTATATGAAGCTCAGCATGATTTATGTTTGGCATTGTGGGAACCTTTTTAGTCAAAACATCTTTCTGGTCCGTGGCAAAGGCCAATATGTATTTCATCACAGATGCAGGAATGGTAAGCATACAAAAAGCAGTTGATAAATTGATGAGGTGAATCTTTGAAATGTTCCTCTCCTCTTTTTAATGAACCAAATTTTGATTATATCTGCTAAGGTTGTACTGAGAACTGTTACCTGCTTTGGCATATCTCCTTTGTTGAATTTTGCTTTTAAAAAAACTTTATTTCAAAAATGATATGGCCATTTTTATCCTTAATTTCATCAGCCAACCCTTCCAATGGGATATTTGCTGAGTTTTCAAATATCAGAAATTAAGAAGATATGTTTTTACAAATAATATTTTTGCTATGTCTGTATAAATAAATTTTGCAATGAGAGCAGTAGGTTGGCACATATTGAATCTTTAGTTCTAAAAATTATTTTGTTTTGCGTCATAGTTTCATATTTTCTCAGAAAGCATGTCTATTGTTTTTCATTATGAAAGCCTGTACAAGAAAAGGATTTGAACTATGGCACTTTCTTAGATTTATCAACATTTGTCAGGATATTTATTTCTTGATAGTCACTTGAACCAAGGCACATCACAAGTTCTTTTGTACCTTTTTTGCGTTTAAGGTAATTTTTGTTACAGCAGAATCTATATTTGCCAGGAAAGAAATGCCTTAAATGTAACACACACACAAAGTTTTACCTAAGATGTGGTACAAAACAAAATAGCAATTATATTTCAATATAGCACACAACAAACAGAATTAAAAACAACTAATAGAAAACATAGCTAGCAAAGAAGGCAACCTAACTGATGTTGCCACTGGTCAAATTTATTCCATATAGAAATTTTTATTTATCTCTTCTTTCTCTGTTACCTAATAGAAAAGTGGAAAATCCTTAATTAGGATTCATTTAAATGTTATTATAAACAAATACATTTTTGTTTGTTAATAATAATACACCTTGAATATTCTTTTACTTATATTTATAAAGTAAATCTGTATAACTGTGGAGCTTGATGACTTTTTTTTAACTGAAATGATATTTTTCTTTTCTTTTGACAACTCATTTTGATCAAAGGGAACCACTATTTATGTTATATGAAACTGATTTCTTTACTGTCAAATTTGATTGTTAAAATATAAAATGTTTATTACTGGGACTCCTAACTAAAATCCTAAATGTGTGAATTACTATTGAATTATTAAAGATTATTTTCAGGATTCTTTAATAGGGAACAATACTGCCATAAGTTTTTCCTCTCTCTCTTAATTTTCTGATACTTTGCGAATGAAAATAGGACATAATTTATTTTTAGATTTCATCCATGGAAAATTTTAAAAACTTGCTTTTGTATATTTTCCTATCAGAGTGAGCAAGTTGCAAAACAACAGCATCAGTTAAAACGGTTGCAGACTGTTCAGCAGCAAGCCTCTCAGCCTTCTGCTAAAGTTGCTATTGGAACTGCTGGGACTTTGACGGTGGCAGCACAGCAACGTGTTGCACAACAAGTTACTATGAAGCAAGGTCGGCCCATAACAGAGGCTGAGATGACACAACTCATGAAAAGACAGCAGCTGCAGAAGCAAGCACAAGTCAATGTAATAATCTCTCTTTGAATGTTTTCTTCTCTTCAAACAATATCTAAATTTGGAATTTGCAGGAAAAATTAAAAGAATGACTTTGCCTTTCTATATATTATCATAATTTTATAATCTAAATAAATGTCAAATTTGATTGTTATGAAAGTTCAAGAATAGGCTGGTATTATAAAATGCTGCTATTTTAGTAGTGAAACCTCTTCTGCATTTTTTTTCAACTTGTAATGTCTGTGTTGAAATATTTATATTTTTCAAAGAAGTTTGGTAGACTACAACCTTAATATCTGTTTTTGTTGTTTCTTGTGGCACTTAGACAATCCCGCTGTTGCAAAGACAATGATTTAAGCCGATAGGGGATGTGTCTTGTTTTTTGTTTTTTTTAATAGCTCCAACTGTTGCCAAGAGTACGACTTTGCCACTCGCGTATCATTCATTCGCTTGCACAATCCCTTTTTACAGGAGGGCACATTCATACAACTCACAGGAAGAACAACCATGCCCGAACTGGGACTCGAACCCAGAATACCCAGATCACGGGGACGACATGCTACCCCTATGTCAGGACGACTGCACCTTAATGTCTTAATTTTATGAACCTGTTAAGAATTTAAATTTGTGAAGATTTTATAACATTCAATGCAGGCTGAATAATAAAATAATAGTATAAAAAACATTCACATTTGTAGAAAAATATTTACACACAGAAACATGTCTAAATATGACAGTTGTTTGTTATATTTATGATATATAATTAACCATATTGCATTTGTAATTTTAGCTGACTACAGCTCAAATCCTTGCCCAGGCTCAGTTGCAGGTTCAACCACAACAGGTATCTATAACAGGAGGTACCGCTACTTTAGTAAAGACAGTTTCAGCTCCAGGCACATCTTCCCTAGCTATTCCTGTTTCCGCTGTTACAGTTGGAGGTGTCAACATCAATGTCAGTGTTCCGCAGGTACATCTTCTCCATTCATATTTTTGGAGCTGTTTACTAATTCTTTTTATAATCACTTATGATTAGTAACTTTTAAAAATAACTAAAAGAAATTAGTTATGTTTAAATTTCATAATTAGAAAGACCTGTGCTATATAAATAATGATTGCACTTTCATTTCAAATAAGACATGTTATTAATATTTACTTTTGCATCCACAGATATATTTTAACAATCATGTGAAGTATATAGATTAATTGTGTGAATAGAAAAATTAAATGAATTTCTGTAATTAATTTGCTTTATTATATAAATTCACTGAATTGAGCATACATCTTTGGAGGGAGGGAATATTTCTGAGAATTTCTGTGTTGATATTTTTAAATGCTGTGCTAACAAATAAAATACAAGTATGCTCTTCATTTTCAAGAAATGCTATTATTTTATTCTAGATATTAGGTATTAGGTAGATTAGAATTTTAAAATGTTGGAGATAAGGAACTGTTAGCAGATAGAAAATGATTCATAGAATGTGAAGAATTTTGATGAGTTAAGATCCTATAACGAATTAAAAATTAGGTCATCAGTATTTATTTTTATTTAATAATAATCATTATAATTCATATATTACCTTTAATAATAATTTAATAATTTCGTGATATGTTCAGGATTGCCACACCATCTGGAGAACAAGGTAAACACAGAAAAGTTAAAAGTTGTGTTTAAAAAAAAACCGGGAAAATGCAAGGGAATTTGAAAATTTTCATATTAACAGAAAATTTTAAAGTTCTTAGTCATTGTATCCCATTTAAAAAATACCCGTCACTAAAGTTTGCAAGAATGAAAGATTGTAGTCTTATAGCTTCTAAAAACTGAATACTACTGGCTTCTGTGATGCAGAAATGCATCCCTTTTTTCTGTATAGATTTTTCTGGTTTTGATTTGCAAGATAACTGCTCTTTTTCCATAAGATTCCCAAATTACAGCTAATGAGCAAATGTGAGACTTCTGCAACTGCATGAAAGAATAGAATACATTTCTAGTGGGATTGGCAATATTCAACCTACTGAAGCAGTGCAGCAGTATTTAGCGAACCATACTTGTTTTTTGAATGTTTTGTTTATTATTTGAGAAACTGTGATCTTAAAATAGATTAGATAATTTTTTTAAAGCATTGAGCTACTCAAAATCCGTATTTAATTGGAAAGATAAAAAGACATTCCTGATTTTGCTAAATGGGTTCAAAAATTTCCTCCAAATCCAATTATTGAATACTGCTGGCTTTGTAAGAAAATTTACTAATCATGTCAAAAGTGGAAAACATACAAAACTACATTCCAGTTATCGTTGGCATTGGACTTGGTATCTAAAAGGATTACAAGAAAAGACACATAAAATCCGAAAATGTCAAATATCCAAAAATAAACCAATTTCAAACTTTTTAGTTCAAGAACAATCATTTAAAGTTGAATTATTATGGGCAGTAAAACTCATTGTGTGACATATGTCCCTTAATTCATTCAGTGGAAAAAATTTCCCATACACTGGAAGTGGAATAGGATAAAAAAAATATGTGTTAGGCCGTACAGAAATGCAGTACCTTATTTGTTATGGATTAGGTCCATTAGCTCTATGAAACTTATGGCTGAAAAATCTGAAGAAATTGATGGTCAGATGCTTGAATTGGCAAAATTGAATAAATAAATAAAAAGTAATCTTGTTTTGTAATAATCATGATAACAAAAAATTGTTGCATTTTACTTCACCTGAGTTTTTAATTTTTTGTGACTTACAGTTAAAGAGCATGAGAAGTAATATACCTCCACCACTCCTTAATGCATAAGTTTTGTCTTATTAAATTCTAGATAATAAAGATTTTCAAAAATTTCAGCATGTAAATATAAATTTTTGAATATGCTGTTCTCCAATAATGTTAATTTATTGCTTCCTTTCCTTCCTTTTTCCTCTCTTTAAAACCATAATGCATTATAACTTACACACGAGTGCTGTTTGTGCATTTCCTCATATCTTGAATATACATACAGGAAAAACACAGGGAATTTTTTTTCCAGATTTGAGTGGCAACCCTGATGTTTGAACTAGAAATTAGATTTTGATATTGAAATGCAATTTTAGGGGAAATCTGGTGCTGTTCCTGCCAAAGCAACTGCTAGTCTCACTAATCAACAGATTCGACAATTTCAGTTGCAACAGCAGCTTCTAAGTCAAGCCCGTAAAAGCAAAGCACAGTCTAATTTAACTCAACTTGCTAAGGTAAAGTATTAAAGCTTATATTCTCTATTATTAGAAATTGACTGCATTCCAATTTTTGAAAATGTTATGTACTCATAATTGCAACATAAAATTTTGTATTCTATAAAACTGAATTATGTCAGTTAGAAATAATTCCAAACTTAAATAACAATATTAGTTCTATAAATTATTGTTTCAGCTTGAATATTTTGTAAAAATTTGGTTTAGAATCGGCGATAATTGAACAAATACTTAGTATACCTAATATATATTTTGCATAGTTCTCTAAGCAATCTAAAAAACTTCAGTGCCCTGTTTTTAAAATTGCCATTTTTATTAAAAATATGAGAAATAATTTTTTGTTTCCTTCTCAAATTGCAACCACAAAATATAATAAATCACCAGTGAATTACTTGTTTATGAGAACATTGCATAAATATTGTGCAAGAATCAAAGTGCCAGTTTTCAGTGCTGTTCATTGAATAATACTTGGCAAATATTTGTAGATAGGTACTGAAAAATTTATTGATATGCAATTTTAACTCTTTATGCGGAAAAAAATATTGTTTAAAAATTTCTAAGTGGAATTAAGTTTGTTTTGTATAAAACTTAATTATTTATTTATTTTCTTTATTACCTAGTTTTGTTATTAAACTTATTGGAAATATAAATTCATGAACATTTTTATATGATAATAATAATGTTCTTATTATTATCATATAAAATGTTTATCTTTGTGTTTTTGTTATTTTGCATAATAATTGTGTATAATAAGTATGCATTAACTGCATTGTGTTATTTTGTTTAATTTGAAACAGCTCTATCTTGAATGTTTTAACTTAGAAGATAGTGTTGTTTTATTGTTTCTTCTATTCACTTTTTGTAAACCTCGGATGATGCAGATATATATGTACACCTAGACCTTGATTTGTTAGATTTTCCTTTACTGTGCTTGAATATTATAAAATTTTTATCTAAAATATGCTCACTGAAAAGGCATTTTAGCATCATCATTAATTTTTTTTAATGACAAATATAATCATGCTTACAGAATGTAAAACTTTTTCTTGTTAGATTGTATAATGTATTTCATAGCCCTTGAAAATTCTTGGGGTGCCCCAACAAAGTGATTCTTCATTAATTCCTGGAAGAATAAGCAACATTTACACACACACACACCCAATTTGCAGACCCCCCCCCCCCCCTCTCAAAGTATGTTTGTCTATGATTTTAGAAGTCCATTTAAGATTTTTGTAAAAGCCAGGCATTACTAAGCAAGATTTTTCTCTTTTTTGAAATATTTATTTCCATCACTTTTTTCTGATAATTTAGTATTATTATTCTATTTGAATCAGGGTTTTGAATAGGATTTTTTTTTTTCAGTCTGCCAGTATTTTAAAGATTTCCCTCCTCCCAACAAAGCTGGATTATTCAAAAAAAAAAAAAGTACAGATATCATGCTGTAATTTTTACTAGTCATTTCCTACTATTTAATACACCTTTAAAAAATTATAAAGTTTCACTTAAATATATATTTATATATATATTAAAGCATTTATATATTTCATAAATTTAAATCTTTTTTCAAATTTATTTTTGTTATAATTTAATTATCTTAACATTCGGTAACTCAATGTTCAGAACTTTTTAATATCTAAGGCTTTTCAATTTAAGCTTTCCCTCTCAAATTGATAGCCTTTTATTTAAACACAGAAAACTAATGTCCCAACTATCTCCCATGCTTTTAATTGGGTAACAAATTAAAAAGCCTGTTTGAGAACCATTTCAACTACTTAAACGGGGGGAAAATGGCTGTTATTTTATTTACCATATTTTGGCTTGTTTCAAAACTATTCAGTTGGACTGTTGAGTTTGCCTGAAGAAATGCACCAAAAGAAAAGGAGTGTTGATATGAGGAAGTTATTAATCTAAAGTCTTTTCTCTTTGTAATTTGGTGGAGCAGGATTACCATATATAGAAAGAATCTTCAGCAGTTTTAGCAGCTGGAAATGATATTATTATGCTATTTATTGTGTCTTCAGTGCTTAATTGTAGATTTAATATGGTCTTTAAAATGTGGAAATTCATGTGGCTTCTGTAAAGATGAATATTGTTCATCTTACCGCCGACTCACTGGTGAGGGAGTATTGTGGTGGTAGCTTCACAAGGCAGTTAATAACCTCCGCACATGAGTGATCACTTTTGTCTAGTGGTTATGTTACGCGACTACGAACCCTAACACTGCGAGTTTGGCCCTAAAAAAAAGAAACAAAAACAAAAATAATATATATATATATATATATATATATATATATATATATATATATATATATTGCAGGTTAATTATTTAAGAGTGGATCATACTTTTGATATTTAAGATAGATAAAAGTTGAACTAACTTCTGGCCATTCTGAATGAAACTATGTCCATTAAGAAGTTAGCTGTTTTTAGCTGAAATGATTATCTTCTCTTTAAATCATATCTATTGAAATATTAAATTAATTTATATTAAATTAATGTGTCTAAATAATGAAATGTAATGTAGAT
Source organism: Argiope aurantia (assembly GCA_026543865.1). Lineage (NCBI taxonomy): Eukaryota > Metazoa > Arthropoda > Arachnida > Araneae > Araneidae > Argiope > Argiope aurantia. Next base: position 14,778 of record JAPMOR010026535.1, on the reverse strand, counting down.
AATATTGCATTTCTTTAAAAATAAAATTGTAACTTAAATTTTTTTTATATATTTAGTTTCCTGTTATCTTCTCAGAGGAGTTTTAAATAATTGTCTTTTTATTTCAGGTACAAGGTAAAGGGGCGAGCATAGCTGCTACCTCATTAACAGGATCTATGAACGCAGTTCAGATAGTTCAACACAATCCCCAGGTAGGCAGTACCCAGCAAGTAAAAGGATTACCTACAGCAATGACAGTGCAACAGATACAGCAGGCAATGAAACAAGCAATTCCTCAAAACTTGCCTGTGGTAAGTATTGCATTTCTTCTGAATGCTTGAATTTTCATTTGCAATTCTTGTTGAAAGTATTATGTTCATAAAAATTCCTGTGAAGTTTTTTAAAAATGTCAAGAGAAAATGGGAATTTAGATATGTTTCCTAAGGATAGAAATATTGAGAAAAAAAATTCCGATGAAAAATTTTTTGGATTTGATTTGAGCTATTGATTAGCCGATTTGTATGAGTTTCATGCATTCTAAAATACTAATATTCTTTTATTGATCTGGAATGGAATTATCATTGCATTGCTCAAACTTAACAACGTTGCTGTACTCTTTCAATTTAACTATCGTTGTCAAAAACACATGTTGTTTTTTTCTCAATTATTTATGTCTGCCATATGAAATCAAGCATCAGTCTTAAGTATGAAAGTAAAAATTATAACATTTTGTTAAGTTTTTCCGTGAAAATTCTCAAAAGCTATAACCATTGCAAACATGCCAAGTACTCCGATTTAATCGGAGTTTCTCCGATTTTTATCAGTTTACTCCGGTAATCCGAAAATTATCAGAAAACTCCGATTTTTTAAAGTTTGACGGTTTTATTTTTGTATTTCCCACTCTCCCTATGTAATTTGAATAATCTACTTGCCAAATGCAATTTTTTAAAAAAAAAATAGTTTCGGTTTTGAAAAATTATTGTTTTTGATACTGAATGTGGTTTGCTTTTCGTCAGTTGCTAGACTTGCGCTTAGAACACGGGCGCACTCTCAATGCAGAGACATATCACTTCTCTGCCACAACGCGGATGTGAAGATCCTCCAAGTTTTCCCCGCGAACAAAATCCAAACCAAACTGGACCACTAAATCGGTTATTATACAGCAGATTAGGACAATGTATGCTAGGGATATTGACATTCCCACATAGCTATGCTTCCTGCGAACGTATATTCAGTCTTGTTCGTAGAAACAAAACAGATTTTAGAAGCTCGATGAACATTTCGACATTATAGTCAATTTTAATTGCTAAATCTCGGATTTCATATGTTTGCTATTCTCAAAAATATGATAGATTTTTTTTTTAAAGCAAAATCTGCTACTACTGTTGCATTAAATAAATAAATAAATATTGGAATATTCATAGTTTTCTTTATTTTGTGTTTATACTTATTTTTAATGAAGCTGATCTTTTTTATGAATCTAAAAATTTCTTAGGAAAAATTTTCACCTTTTCCTTCAGAAAAAAAAAATGTAAATATTTCTATTAAAATATTTTTAGCATGATTTGAAAATCTCAATAAAAAGGTAAGTCTTTGTAATATCAATCAAAATTGAAATGTTTAGAAATTTATTAACTACAGTAAACTTCTTAAATAATACATAGTAAGAAACTATACAGCTAAAGAACCAGTTTTTATATTTAAGAAGTAAAGTTATCTATGTGTGTACTTCATATATAAAATAATTTTAATTTATTTATTGCTTTTGTTTATTTAAACATTCTTTGAGATTCATTGCTTTAAAGAATTCTATGTCAAAACTGTGAAAATAAGGGAGTACATGGGAATAACTAGTAAAAATTTGGTATCATAGATTTACTCCTATTTTTTCTTGTTTGCTCCTATTTTTCTAGTCTTGTGCTCCTAAATTTTTTTTATGTGGGGTTGGCAGCTCTGCCATTGTGATGGCTATACAGTATTTGATTTAGTAATTCAAAAACCATTCCTGTGAATAAAAGAGACAGCACCTTAAAAGTGCTTAATTTTCTCATGAAAACAAAGAAAGCTATTAATTTAGTGGGTTTTTTTTTTTCTTTCCCACAAGTTGAAAATGATAATTCAAAATTGCAAAGGCTTGTTCACCGGATGTATCAAAAAAGAAAACTTAGAAGAGAAAATAATTCAATTAAGTATATCGGATTCCAGCGCAAATTAAGATAACTCTTAATGGTTCTTTTTCTCCGCTCTTTTTTTTTTTCCAACAATGTACAATGTTATTTATTAAAATATTACAATAGCTATCCGGAAGAGGTAGTACGAAATGCGTACTATGCATATTTATTGTGAATCAAAAAACTTCGAACAGCAACTCGCATCATTGTCATCAGCAGGATCATTGATATTTTCCGTGCTTTCATCCTCAGATGATACTATCAAACATTAATTGTTCTGATATTACATTACTATTAAGTCTGCTTCACTGTCATCTACTTGAACATCAGATTCTTTTGAATAAAAGCTCTGATCATCATCATCACTGAGGCCACAGTCACATAATTTTTTTTTTTTTGCACGTTTATTTTAATAAAACGAGAGGTATATACACATATACTCAATAATACTGTCGATGAATCAGCGCTCGTACCAGTAGCTAATAATCCTCTCTAAAGTTCTATACTTGTTTTATGAAGATGTATTTTATTATTTGGTACTAGAAATTTGTCTGTCTGAGGTGGTGTCATGTGTTTGATCCACTTTTATCTTTCATTTTGGAGAAATTATCCCAAACTTAATTTGCTGATTAAAAATCCTAAAAAACTGGATATTCCAATTGCTTCAGTCCTAGAAGCCCCACAATTCTAGAAGTATGCTGACTCATGGTGTCAACTTTAATACTTTTCCTGGGAATAATATTCATTTTTTTATACATGTTAGAACAAGACAGTTATCTGAAGCTCTGTAATAATGTATAATTAATATGCTATCTGATCATTTATGCAGTTGGACTTTCTTTTTATTATTTGAATGGTGTGTGTAATTTATGTTATCATTCTATAAGGTTGACCACATAGTCAAAAATGCTAACCTAAATCTGGATTTAACAGTGGCAGCATTCACTATTTGTTTGTGCTAAATGGATTTGGATTTTTACTTTCCAAAGCATAATATTCATCTCTTTTCAAGTGTCATGTCCAACATTCAGTGACTGTAAGTGACAAATACCTGCAAACTGGTTTCTATGTAGTCACTTCAAGTGCAGTAATCAAGAACTGCACTGCCAAGTTGATTCTCATGACACATACTTTCGTTAATACTGTTTATCTAAGCATTTTGCCTTCCACTGTATTTTCAATTCAATATCTGACAATATTTATGTATTGTACCTTTTTCTAATTAGGGATATTGTATTGTTAATGCAGTTTCTCAAAAATAGACCTATTCTCTTGGCTTATTGCTTGAATTAATTGATATTTTTACTGGTAAAAATATGTAGGTATATCTTTTACTTTAAGAGTTGATTCATATTCCATTTTGAATAAGCATAGAATTCTGCTTTATATTTTATCTCCATTTCAGGTTGTGACTGCAACTCCAAGTCTTCCAAGTGTTCCTCAGCAACAACAACAGCAGTCTGTTACTCTGAGAGGTGAACCTGGTGTTTCTAGTTCTGTGAAAGCTCAAACAACAACTTTACCATCTACAACTTTAACCACCAGTGGTGTCCTAAAGGGAACACCTGCTGTTGTTGTTGGGCAACAACAAACGGCTGCGATTCTGCAGCAGGTAGCTGCTTCTCAGTCTGGATTAACTCCTCAGGCTGTGACTCTTGCTGTTCGTGCCGCACAAGGCCAGCAACAGCAAGTCCAAATTCAAGTTCAACCTCAGTCACAGGTGGTTTCAGCTGCACTCCAAAATACCCAGAACCGAATCCAACAGCAAAATACAGCACAGGTCTCGAGCATTCTTTCTCCTACAGCAACTATTGTTCAGCAAGTTGCTTCTGATTCTGCAGTCCCTTCTTCAACTCATGTCGTTATGCATACTGTTGCAACATGCAGTTCAACATCTGCTTTAACACTGACCACTTCACAGTCGAATGCTCAGGTTGTGCAAGCAGCTATGCAGGTTGCACGACAGCAGCAACAAGCAGCCGCTGCAGCAGCAGCTGCAGCTGCACAACAGCAAAAGGCATCACCTTATACCATGCGACTGAGAAATCCTCCTAAATGAGGTATTGAATGCTCTGTAGCTGTTATAAATAGCTACAATTCCATAATTAAACAAAAGCACCATTTTGTTTTTCTTGAAGAGTGTTGTCCAACACATTTGAAGACAAAGACAATTTTTGATTTGACAACATCATATTTTACTATTTGACTTGTGAATCCACTAATAGTTATTTCCATTGATACATCATTTGAGATTTTTGAATCCTGTACAATCACAAGTAGAAAGAGTGAAAGATGTGTTTGGTGTGTGCATGAGGTTCATCTTTATGAATTTTCATTAACTCATATTTAATTTAACTTGTGAAAAGTAGATAAAAAATTACAAAAAATTTTGTAGCATACCAAAGTCTTGCACCGTTTTAGGTGAAAGAACAGTTTCTTTCTTTTCATTTTTGACTTCACTTTTAAATGTTTCTGAAAAAGATTTGTGTAATATTCTAGTTGTAAATAAGAGAAATTGCCTTGCCATTGTTCATCATTTAGAAAATCCTCTTTGTATAAAGTGCTTTCATTCAGTGTTGCTATCGTCCAAATATGAGGAAATATTAAAAACTTGTGTGTCACTCCAAAATGTACAGATCATAATTAAAAAGTTAAACAGCTATTACTGTTTTGTTTTTATTTCTTTGAAGAGCCAGAATTAAATAAAAATTATTGTCATACACTTTTGATCAAGACTTCTAAAATTTTGAGGTGTCTAACGTTGGTTCATGTTCATGCATTTGGCCTATTTCTGTTTCCTAAATAAAACTAGCTCAGGGAACATTGAACAGAACTTAAAAAATTGAAGCAGTTACATTTCTTTTTATTTATCTATAAATATTTCTTCATTGTAACAGACAATCATAGATTTGATGTACATATGTCTTTGCTGACAAAAGGCCATTGCCAATAAAGTATCAATTCCATATTTTAGGAATTTTATCTTAAAAGCTCATTAACCATGATACAAATACAAAGCAAGAGCAATGCTGTAGAAGTTGAGCAAAATAAGAAGTGCATTGGGCATATTTTTCTAAATTGAAAATGCTGTCAAACTATTCACATTCTCGAAAGAGACCAAATTGGAAATAGCAAACAATGAATAAAATGAAATCAAATTCTAAATTTTATAAGATGATTTTTTTCTTTTAATAACAGTGAAATAGTAATTCTGTAGAATGCCGACAGCAATAAAAAAGGAAAATTCCTAAATAGGGAAGGGAGGAAAAGCTAAACACATTTTGTCATGCAGTTTTTAGACTTTGGGACTTACTGCGATGCATATTGTATGTATCTGCAATTTCTTCATTTGTTAGATATTCTGAGAAAAAAGTAGTATTGTTCTATGGTGATTGTCTATCTGTAGTAGAGAAAGTTCATCACAATCACACATACTTCATTCCTGAAAAACATCGTCACAATTTTTTGTGTATCTTGGTAAATTGTGATTTTTTTCAAAGCAGAGATCGACATTCAGAACTATCCATTTAGGATCTGTTTGGAAGAATTTGATTGCACTCATTGTGTAGTAAGGTATTATTGATTATAGTTTACAAGCAGCAATAAGAAATGAAATATTTTGGTTTAAATTAATTATATTTACACCCTATTTTAAAGTAACATACAAGTTATTTTGAAACTTAATTTTGAACTACATTCAGATAAATATGATATCTAAGCTATATTTCTTTTTCCAAACTTTTATTCCTCAAAAGCAAGAAGACATTTGATTCTTGTTATCGAGATTTTGTTTAAATTGACACATTTAACATCCATTTATATGATAGTTCTTGAAGTGGAATTGGGTTTCAAACCCGATTCTTTTGATTCCAAAACCAAAACTTATCACTAACCCATTTGGCCCAAAAGGCTTTGATGGAAAGATAAATGGCCAGTGCTTCTATCAACAAAGCCCACCTCGCATATAATGCGTTACTACACATTCCCTCTTTTTTTTTCTTTTTTTTTGTTATATAGGAGCAACAAAATCTAGTAAGGAAAGATCTTCCTTTCATTCTTTGAATACTAATGAAATGCTAGATCAGAAAAAAAGTACTGAAAAAGCTTCTGGAAACTCTGTCTTAATATATCATTAAAAAGAAAATTATTATTTTTTTATGAAAATATGGATATCAAATCTAATACTTGGCACTGACATAAATACTTAATTGAAATTTCAATTACATGTATAATGTATTTAATTTTCAGTGAATGTTTAATAATTTTCTTTCCTACAATATCCATTGTAACTTATTTTCCATTTAGTATTGTTTCCGACTTCTGATATTTGGCATCTATGCATTTTTGCCTCTAAATTTTTGATAATTTTATTTTAGATTTTGATCACTTTTTAGTATATTCATAAAAAATGATTTTATAAAACTTTTTTCATTATTTTCTGTTTTTTAGTCATTAATATATTGCAAAATTCATCATATTATTGGCTTTTGTGGTAATTTTCTGCTTTTTAAATTCACTATCAGATGCCACCAGTTATAATTTTATGATAATTAAAATTTATTTATTTAACTATTAATAAAATCCTGAAAATATTATATTATCATCAGCACACAACTATATAAGATTTTTTCAAAAAAGTATGTTGTGAAGTAGATTAACTCTTAGCTTTCCAATGTCCTCTTTGACAGGCTATTGTGTAGAATACATCAATTTCACATTCTTGTTGAATAAAGATTATTATAAAAGCTGTATAATAGCAGAAACTTCACAGCAGAACTAATTTTTATGAATTATAACAGACTGCAATTATTTCTGAGATTTCTAAACAGTAAAAGGAATCCTTATATTTGCATCTGTATAATAATTCATCTCGTTACTTTTTAGTGTGGAAAAGGCTTTAAAAAATTGATTATGAAATTCATCTTGAAAAACATTAAACATATCAATTTCAAATAAAGCATGTAAATATCAATCCAAGTAGTTTCATAATGCTGGATCACATAAATTAAAATAGGTTAGCGAGAAAAGAAAGCAACAGAAATCTTTTATAAGAACCCTATTTAGAAAAGCATAATTTGCACCACCCTCAACCTTATTTTGTACACATGGAAATCAAAAATAGTTTATTATATCTATTCTGTTCCACATTTACAATCAATGCATTAAAAAAAACGAATGAATTCTTTTCACCAAAACTTCATTGTGGATGTAGAATAATGTCATGTTTTGAATTTGACGAATCTAATTTGGGATGGTATTTGTAATTTTGAATTGTAAACTAATGGGAAGAAAAATAGTTACATGCTTTACAAAATTTAGGTCTAATAAACCAAAATGTGAGTGAAGATTATATCGCTAAATTACTTCCAAGGGATAAAAAGGCAGTTCTTAAAGAAGTCCAAACAGATCTAATGAAGTTATTAAACGAATTAAGAAAATTAATTTACTGCAGTATCCCAATTTAGAGACCAGCTGAATAATTGGTATGAGATAAATCTTAAAGGGCCGTGACTAAGAAAATGCATCATGGTCAGTTGTTTATGCAAGATCATGCAAAATTCTGGCCATTGCAGGTACCATAAAATAGTTATTTATCTTTATTTATCAACATCGGGCTTTCTCGGTAGAGATGGATCTTTTCAAATTATCTGGATTTTCATCTTACTCTACAAAGTGTTCCCAAAAAATGGAGCAGGCATTTTTTTCCTGAAGCATTTTTTTCTTTTTTTAATCAAATTTTAAAACATACTTTAAGCATATTTTCTTACAATTTATTTCATATAAAATTAAAAATAAAATTTATTCTGAACGAGCACATTGAAAAAGGTAGGGATTTATAGCAACAATGGCTGTTATCCCTTGATTCCAAATGTAGAGAGCAAGTAATTTCATCAACAAACACAAGACCACACATAAAAAAGCACATGACACTGAAGTTTCGCTATTCGATTCAGTCCACATTCAGATTTCTAAAGTTCAAATAAAGTGGTGTAATGAGTAGAGAACACAAAATGTGATCTCTGCTCATTAATGGAGTGATGGCATGTGGAAGAGGTCACAACAAAATGTGATCAATGAAGTTAGTAGATATTGAAGTGCGTCGTTGCTTGTAGAGCAACTTGATGACTGGTTTTGTTTGGAGTTATTTATTCTCAAAAAATTTAAAAAGCCACACCACAAAGTACCACATTTTATCCATCTAATTTCTAGCATTTAGTAATTTGTAGAATATTTTTTCTCAAACAGTCGTATTTTCTCTGAATGTTTTTCGAACTTTTGTACTACTAAAGCGTAATGCATGTGTGTTGGCGCTGTACAGGCCAGACAGACACCAAATATGGCACATGTATGCCTGGAGAATGTGCACATCGGAAAGAGTTTTTAGAAATTTTAATTAAGTGAAAATTAAGCAAAATTGTGGCATTTTTCCGCTATGACCTCCAAAAGTATTGCAGCACATAATTAATGTTTACATCATATAGAAATTCAAAAAATAATCCTTTCAATGATACTAATGTTTTAACCTTAAAATTAAATTTCTGTCTTTAATGAATTTTAAAAAAAAATTTAATCATGTTGTTCAACAATTTATTTCGCACACAATGAAAATAAAATTTATTCTGCACGAGCACGTTATGCATAAATGGGATAAAATTATCTTTTATCAACGTTTTGCCATCCTAATGACAAAAGCTCAAAATTAAAAAAATAAGTGAAATATTGTTACGAATCCGTAATGCTGCTTATCCAGCATAGTTGGTCCCATCATTGGAAAGAATGTTTTACAGTCATCTGTATGGGACAGAGTCTGGGCGTCGTGTCGGGGGTCCCAGAGCTTGGCGACCAATTTGGCGCCAAAATAGATTATACCCGAAACTTCGAGAATTTTCCCGATCCGTCCAGTAGGAACCGAGATACTACTCGAACGTTCCTGATTGGTTGAGGGGCTTCTAGCCCCGCCTCCTGAGACCTATAAAAGGGGACTGCAGCTGCCAGAGAAGTCAAGTCAGTAATCCGAGTCGGAGAAGTCGAAGACAGAGTAGTCGGAAGCGACGGAGTCAAGCTAGTGCTGAACTGAGCTGTGCGCTACTGTCTGCAGTAGATTCTGGTTGTATGCTACACGTCTCGGGTGAAGATAATCGTCTTCTGTGCTGTATATAGTTGTCGCTTTTGTGATGCCCTGTGTGTCTTCGTGTAAATAAACGTCGTTGTTTTATTTTCTACTACCGTCTGCTGATTGAGCGTTCTACACACCATATCACTTCCACTGTCCAAACGAACCCCGGCTGAAATTACGTAACATTTGGTGTCAGAAGTGGGATAGTGGTCAACAGTGTATGGTGCTGACGAGATCTCAAGGAAAAATGGCTGATAGCGGTAATGGTGAGTTACTGGCTCTGTTGGCTGAGATGAAGAAATCTATGGAAGCAGGACAAGAAAGAATGGAGCAGGAGATGAAATCCGGACAGGATGAGCTGAAGAAGGACATCGTAAGTGTTAAAGAGGAATTCTCCAATATCATTCAGGATAAGATGAATGCAATTGAAGATAAGGTGGCTTCATTTGAGAATAAGGTAATTTCAGTGGAAACTAAAGTTCTGAAGATGGAAGAAAGTATTGACAAGAAAGTTCGAGAAAGCATTGAAATTAACATCTTGAAGATAGAAGAAAGTCTTGACAAGAAGGTTCGAGAAGACATCGGAAAAGAATTGGAACAGAAATTTGGGAAGGAGATCGAAAGCCTGAAGAAGCAGATTTCCCACGAATTTGAGGAATCCAAAATGATATTTACACCTTCCCTAGCGACGATTAAACTCTCGACATTCGACGGAAAAACATCCTGGCAAGTATACAAAACACAGTTAACTATGGTAGCGGAAGCTAATGGATGGAATCCTCAAGTCAAAGCGTTTGACTTGGCAGCTTCGTTAAGAGGAGACGCTGCCGACATCCTTGAGACTCTTACGGAGGAGCAAAGACATGATTTCGAAGCTCTATCGAGTGCACTTGAGCTGCGGTTTGGAGAGAAGTGCACTAAAGAATACAGCTGATTGCAGTTAAAGTCCCTTTATCAAAAGGCGGGTGAAAGTTTGCAGGAATTAGCTGCCGATATTCAGCGACTTTCCCATTTAGCATTTTCTGATTGCCCGGTTCAGACACGTCAAGATCTGGCTCTCCAGTACTTCATCGATAGTGTGCGGGATCCGGAAACACAGAAGGCTCTTAGAACTAGCAGATGTCAAAGATATAGAATCTGCTTTAGTCTTTGCACACAAAATAGAGGTTGCCCAGCAGGCCATACGCAAGGACCGATACCCGATCTGAGCTGTCTCTGATGCGGATTCGAACTCTGATTTCGTGAAACAGATTGACGATCTGCGAAGAGAGATTCGGAGGTTAAAAGAGCGCAAAGATGGCAGAAGTACGTAAATCCGGTGTTGGACTTGTGGTACAGCCGGACACGTCCGTAGGAACTGCCGGGTTTCTAGAAGTGGTGGAAATAATTCTCCACCACATCAGGGAAACTAATATGCAGCCATCTCGCTGGGCGGAGGTGTCCAGATAGTCAACAGCCCCATTTCAAAGTATTGCATATTTCATCCATAAGTGGCGGTGACAATGGACTTTACGTGATAGGACAAATTGGTGACATCTCATGCAATATGGTTGTCGACACTGGAGTCAATGTGACCATAATAAGAGAAGATCTGGCTCGAAAATTAAAATTTTGCATAATCTGGACACCGCCCTGCAATACTCTACAGACAGTGACGGGTGATAAGATTTATGTTCATGGGAAAGTCAACCTCGCTATACGCTTTGGAAATATAAACTACCACCATACGGCATTTGTAGTAGAAATTACTGACCCTTGCATTCTCGGACTAGATTTTCTGCGGAAATACGACTTCAAACTGGACTTCGGAAATAGTAGAATGAACTCGAAATTTGAAGACATCACTCTCTTTGGACTACACTCTGAACTGGAATCCAGTCAGAAAATAATAGCTAAAACTGACATCTTATCGCCTAGGACTGAATGTGTAATACCTGGTTTGGTAGCAGATGACCGAAAATTCCGATTTGGTGTAATGGATTATCCTGACACAGACCGTGCCAGAGCAGAAGTGTTGGTAGCTTCGTCAGTAGTGGACCTCTCAAAGTCAGTCATCCCAGTGAGAGTCAACTGGCTAACATCAGTGATAAGACGAAGATTATACAGAAAGGAGAGGTGCTAGCAACTTGCACTCCTGTCACTTGTATAGACCGGAAGTGCAATAGTCGGGACGTTACTTCAGTCCAAAATCTAGTCCAAATCTAGTCCAAAATCTGCTGCAGGATACAGATTTAGATGAAAAACAGAGGTGTGCTGCTAGAGAGTTGATAAAAGAATTCCAGGACTTATTTTCCCGAACATCTGAGGACATTGGAAGGACTCAATTAGTAAAAACCGAATTGATACAGGAGAGCATCCTCCTATTAGGCAGCACCCCAGACGACTACCATTCGCTAAACAAGAAGAAGTCCAAACACTAATTAAAGAAATGCAAGATAATGACGTCATTGAGCCGTCATCAAGTCCTTGGGCATCCCCCATCGTCTTAGTAAGGAAGAAAGACGGCTCTACTAGATTTTGTGTGGATTATCACCGGTTGAATGATGTCACAAAGAAGGACAGCTACCGTTTGCCAAGGATAGATGACACGCTTGATACACTTGCCGGCAATACCTGGTTTTCCATCCTGGACTTCAAGAGTAGGTATTGGCAAGTAGAAATCCATCCTGAAGATAAAGAGAAGACGACTTTCACCACAGGACAGGGATTATGGCAGTTTAAGTTTATGCCTTTCGGCTTGTGTAATGCGCCAGCAACATTTGAACGTCTTATGGAAACAATTCTCGGAGGGCTTTCTTATGAAGCCTGTCTGGTTTACGTCGCTTACATCATCATCATGGGGCGTTCCTTTGAAGAACATCTTCAAAATGTTAGACGTGTACTGCAAAAGCTGAAGGAAGCTAACCTGAAATTAAGCCCGTCCAAGTGCCACCTATTCAGGCGGGAAGTCACCTATCTTGGGCATATCATTTCGGCGGAAGGTGTTCGAACAGACCCGGATAAGATATCGGCTGTAAGACATTGGACCTGCCCGACGGATGTTCACCAGCTCCGGAGTTTCTTAGGCTTATGTACGTATTACCGAAAATTCGTGAAAAACTTCTCAACCATCGCCAGACCACTCCATAAGCTGACCGAAGCGAAACAGAAATTCATCTGGACGGACGAGTGTGACAACGCCTTCAACAAGCTCAAAGACGCCCTAACATCTGCTCCCGTCCTGGCATACCCTGAAATTGGAAAGCAATTTATTCTGGATACGGATGCAAGCCATGAATGCATCGGAGCTGTGTTGTCCCAAGAAATAGATGGACAGGAGCGTGTCATCGCCTATTTCAGTAAGTGTCTTTCCAAACAGGAAAGGAATTATTGTGTGACCAGGAAGGAACTTCTGCCATCGTAAAGGCCGTAGAGAACTTCCAACCTTACCTCTACGGTCGAAGGTTTCTGCTTCGTACAGATCATGCTTTATTAACCTGGCTATTGAATTTTAAAAATCCAGAAGGTCAAATAGCCAGATGGATACAGAGACTACAGGAATATGACATGAAAATTCGCCACCGAAAGGGATCAGTGCATGGAAACGCAGATGCTCTTTCGAGAAGACCATGCTCGGGGAACTGCAAATACTGCCCTAGAGTTGAAAAGAAATTTGGCATGGTAGATCCTGTGGTTCGCCAAGTTACAACCCCATCAACATCAGAATTAGATCCATGGAGTGACGAGAGCGTCCGGAAAGACCAACTAGCTGATCCTGAAATAAAACCAATAATTGATTTTAAAGAGTCAACAGGCGGAAAGCCTAGCTGGCAAGACATCGCCTCTTTCCATCCGACAACGAAGCGTTACTAGGCTCTTTGGGATTCTCTCCATCTAAGAAATGGTGTGCTGTATCGCAAATGGGAGTCTGACGATGGAAAAGCATTCAGATGGCAATTAATACTCCCAAAGACAAGAGTATCAACAGTCCTTAAGGAACTCCATGGCGGTCCGACTGGGGGTCATTTTGGTGTTACGAAGACTTTACAAAAAGTTCGAGAACGTTTCTACTGGAATAATGTGCGAAATGAAGTGGAGAAGTGGTGTCGCACATGTGATCCCTGTGCTGCACGTAAAGGTCCTGGGAAACGCATTAAAGGAAGACTGCAGCTGTATAATGTGGGGGCACCTTTCGAACGAATAGCTTTTGACATCCTAGACCCTCTTCCTAGGTCATCAGATGGCAACAACAACATCCTGGTTGTCATGGACTACTTCACCAAATGGCCTGAAGCTTATCCTGTTCCCGATTAAGAAGCCCCGACTGTTGCAGAGATTCTAGTTCAAAACTGGATCTCAAGATACGTTCCTCTACAACTGCACTCTGATCAAGGAAGAAACTTCGATTCGGCTGTCTGCAGGAGACTGTGAGATACTCGGCATCGACAAAACTCGAACTACGGCTTTACATCCTCAGTCAGATGGCATGGTAGAGAGATTCAGTCGGATCATTCTGAACAGTCTCTCTCTCCTGGTGTCCAGCAATCAACAGGACTGGGACAAGAAACTGCCCCTTTTCCTTCTTGCTTACAGAAGTGCCGCTCACGAGACTACTGGCTATTCCCCATCCCAAATGCTCTTTGGACGTGACCTTCGTCTGCCTGCAAATCTACTGTTCAGCCGGCCTCCAGATGCTCCCTTGGTGCCTGAGGAATATGTCGAGAATCTCCGGACACGGATGGAGGAGGTGCATCATCTGGCCAGAGATAGGATCGGCATGGCTTCAGAAAAGATGAAGACCCGATACGATGCTATAGCAACGGAACACAATTTCCACGAAGGAGATCAAGTGTGGTTATGGAATCCGAAACGTCGCAAAGGACTTTCACCGAAGTTACAGACCAACTGGGAGGGTCCTTATACAGTCCTTAAAAGACTGAATGACGTTGTGGTACGGATACAGAAATCACCACACTCAAAACCGAAGGTGATACATTGTAACAGGCTAGCCCCTTACCTTGGCCAAGGTGATTAAGATCTTTTTTAGTTCAGACCATGGTCGCTCATTATATAATAAATAATGTAAATCATTTATCTTCTTAATTTTGTTATTTTAGTATTGTAATTTATTTTTGTATTGTTAATGTATTTTGAAAATATTTACGCTGTATGTCATTTTGAGTATTTGTGATTTTATACTTGCTTATTGTGTGAATATGGTAATCCTGTAAGTAGATGCCTCTTACTCAGATATTGTACTGCGCGGGACGTGCAGTCCTTAGGAGGGGGACAGTGTTACGAATCCGTAATGCTGCTTCCCAGCATAGTTGGTCCCATCATTGGAAAGAATGTTTTACAGTCATCTGTATGGGTCAGAGTCTGGGCGTCGTGTCGGGGGTCCCAGAGCTTGGCAACCAATTTGGCGCCAAAATAGATTATACCCGAAACTTCGAGAATTTTCCCGATCCGTCCAGTAGGAACCGAGATACTACTCGAACGTTCCTGATTGGTTGAGGGGCTTCTAGCCCCGCC
>JAPMOR010026529.1:0-14322 GCA_026543865.1 Argiope aurantia | reverse complement strand
AGCACTTACAGAGAGTACATAACTATTTACAGAGTACGATTGTTCCTCTTTCTTCCCTTAGTCTGTGATCTAGAAAAGAGCAGATTATGAAGTAATATTATTTTCGAAATGGTTGTAGAATTTCAAACGGCTTTCGCTTATTAGACTTTCTAACACGCCATATATAATTTGGATTTCGAAGCATTTAATGTGTACTAGTTAGATAATATTATATAAAAGAAATGATTTTGTTGGAAAAGTAAAAGAGACATGGAAAAACATTAATTGCATTTATCTTCTTCCTTTCTGATAAAAAAATTATATATATATTTTAAATGTTTGTAGAAAAATTGTTAAAATTCGATTAGACACTGGTATAGAAGGATTAGGAAATCAGAAAAGAGGCTATGTAAAAATAATTGGTAATAAAGTTTTAGAAAAGAATTCTGTTTAGAAAGTCTATTTGTATGCATTACAGAAATATATCATCTATACTAATAATATGGGAGGATGTGTACATTCTTGAGTTGGTAGATTGTAGGCTAGATAGTACGACCTAGATGTATTTAATTTGTTTCAAATAATTGTTATTCCAAAAGTAAGTGATTATTTTTTTCATTATAACTTTTGACCATACCAAATGCGCAAAAATGATTTTGGCATTTTATAATTTTTGTTTAGTATTGTCAGTTTAGTTATGTAGTAATTTTCAGAATTTTGACCGTTTATGAAAAAATAGTTTCGAATAATTTTCAACAAGAGTTGTTATTATAACTGTTCCAACTTATTTGATTGTTTTATCCTGTGTATAACAGCTTGATATTATTCTATTTTTGAAACATGAAGAAAGAATGCATATTATTAGGTAGGTGATAAATACGAAATTGAAGTTACTACCACGAAAGATAATGCACAAATTGAAGGTAGATTATCCGTGCAATTGCGTTTTTATGATACTATATTGTCACGGGTCGAAGGAAGACTCATTTGCACATTAACGAAATGTACAGCTGTTATATTTACCCATCCCTAATTCTATTCACAACTGGATGCTTCCAAATATTTTCCGGAAAACATGGACATCAATGCCTAAAAGGAAAATTAAGGTAAATAAGTAAAACCTATATTACTGATAAACGTTTTGGGAGAATAAGAGTTCAACGATATAATCAAATAACTTTGTTTTTTCAAAACAAAACTGTTGAAATAATTAAATTTCCATTATTTTATAATAATCTCCGAATGTTTTTCATTAAAATGATTTGATACATCCTGATAAATCTGAAATCAAAAGAAATTCATATAAAATTTCTCCAAATGTATTTTTTCTTAAAAGAAAATCAAAATTGAAAACATTTAATCAACCACTGTAGTAACTATTATGCTATGATAATACCTATTCTACATAGGTAAAAAATCATTCAAATATTGATAATTAATATTTTTTCCTAAATTACATTTGTTCTATCCTAGAATAATCTATGTGCATCATAACCCTATAATGTGGAATTCATATTATATTGATTACTTGTCGAGTTATAAAAATATCGCATGAGTTGTTTCAACCAAAAATTTGAGATACAAATCTATCAAACGTTTTGTAGAAGGATAGACTTTATTTTTCAAACCATTTCCTAACATATTCCCATAGCTTCCCTGTTTTCATGTAAAGTCAGCAAATACGTTAATACAAAATTTCTCCCAGGCAAGTGGTTTCCTTGAGTAGAACCGATGCAACCTCTCCAGAATCAGTCAGCAGAAAAACGCGGCTGCTAAAGTGAATTTAATGGAACCCTCGGGCGTATGAGTTTTAATCTGAGCTAACTTCCTGGGAAAGTAGAAAACCATTTTGGAGAGGTTTCATATCTTCTTGCTCCTTCGCGGGGAAATAAGCACTCTCATGCATTTGGAGTATGAAGAAGCTGATACGGTAATTTAAACTTTTTTTTTTGCAGCACATAAAAATCAATGACTAGTATAAATATTTCTGAGAGAAAGCTGCCATAGTATTATAGAATTTTGGAAATGTATGTATCTGATAAAATTAAATTCGACAGAAAAGTCTCATTTAAATATTTAAAAAAATTGTATTAGTGTACTGCCTTTTATAAAAGAAAGTTTGGGTAGTGATTTTTTTAAATAATGGCGAGTTTTTTTTTTTTTCAATTTCTTGAATGAAAATCTCGAATGGAGATAAATTGGGTGATAGAAATTATTAATGATTTTGCTTTATAATCTATTGGACTGTAAATTTTGGATATGAAAATAAAGGCAATTAAATAAATCGGGGCCTAAAATATAAAAAAAGCGATTTATTGATTTGATGCGATTTTCATTGTTCATGCAATTCTCTTTTATTAGAGAAGGATTTAAATCAATAATTTAAAACCAGGTTTTATTTAATGTCTTTAAAAAAATAAAGGGTTTTAAAATTTACTTGATACATTTATACAATAATGAATTTCATTTAATTGTTTGAATCATTCTGAAATATTTTTAAATTATTTTTTCGAAACGTCAAGCACAAAAAAAAATGTCAACAAGTTGTCATTTTGTAACATACACTAAGTGTTCTTAAGCATATTAAAAAATATCCAAACGTTAAGATGATTTTTGTGCAAGTTCATAAAATAATTTTAATCACTTTCTCTTATACTTACGAAAATATAATGCCATTCTTAAGAGCTCACAAAAATTTAATTAATTGACTAGCGCTCCATATAGAAAAAAAATTCATATTAAAAACATTATTTTAACTACCATTTAATTCGCTGCTATGAATAATTCAAATTAATAAAATATCTGGTATGGTATTTTTAACAGGAGGTAATGAGATTGTCTATTTATTATTTCAGCACCTTGTAGATTCAAAATATTCTCAATGTAGTTGAGTACAATGGCATCCAAGTACACTGAAAATTTAAATTTCATGAAAACTTCCAATTGCACAGTGTCTTGAGGTTTACTGGAACTTTGTATTTTCCTTCCTATCGTAAATGCCTCGAAAAATATATTCAATTGATAAATATTCAAAATATTTCTCAATATTGAAACTAACATCATTAAAAAACTTGAATTTTAAATATTGAGAAGATATATTCTCAAAAATATAATTTTCGCCAGTTTTCACGGAAAACCGTTAATTTCTTGGTTTAATTAAATCCAATTTTAAAAAAATGCTCTGATTTGCACAATACCATTCTTCAAACTATATTAGTACCAAATTACCTCCAGATGAGGCGAGGCCCATAAAATGCTAAATATATTGTTTTATTAATATATCGTATTCTTTAATGACAATGATTTTATTGTAGTCATTAATAGAGATTGGTTTTCAATGCCTTTGATAGGAAATATTAATTCTTGTTTATTCTGCAACAGAATACTAGTTGAAAGAAACAGCTTACTTAAGATGAATTATTTCTATTTACTTTTTAAAGTAATAACATAAAAAGTGAAATACCTATAAGCATTTGGTCTTAACAGAAGCAAATACTTATAGGTCTTTCTATAAATTGTTGAGGGGGGAAGGAAAAATTCTATTCAAAATAACAGAAATTTAGAAAAAAAAAAAGAAATGCTGTATAGCCACAGAGATCAAGCTAATTGCCATTATCACAGTACATATTATTTGGTGGACATAAATTATGTAGACTTTGGGATTGCATATAATCCAAAAAGTTAATTAAAACAATGTATAACTGATATTTTTCGTTATTTTTGAAAATTATAAATGTTTAAGCTTCCAACTGCTTTCGGCTATTTAAATAACAAGTAAATAGCATGAAGATTTAAATGTTAATTTGATCTTAAATTCCATCGGAGTTGATTACTTCAAAATTGAGTATTGTTTTATTTGTAAAGGCATTAATGACAGTTAATAAAAGAGTGCAGACGTTTCAAATTTATGTCTTGCATATCAAGAAAAGGAGTGATAAAGTTAAATGACTAAGTCAAATAAAAACTGAATCACTTATCCATATTTAGTTCGTAATCACCCGTTTTTTTTACCATTTAGCGGAGTTTCAATCAAGCTATTTCTAACAACCAAATAATTTCCAGCCAACCGCAGTATTTTTAGAACCTAACTCTCGGCAAAAACAAGCTAATTTTTCGATCAGAATCAATCATGTTCCCCCATTTATAATTAAACATTAGTGATATTTTCTTTTATCAATTAAGAAATAGTATCCTTCAATCATATGTTTGGTTACTTTCCTCTGGAGAACAGTCCCCCAAAACTTTACAACAATGAAAACCCTCTTTCGTTCAATTGAAGAAAGATTTATTAGAAAATATTATGCGGTTCTCTTCAGAAAAATAGGAAAGAAATTGCAACATTGTTAATTTATTCACCTTTCTATTGTTGGAACAGAAGAATCATTACCGATTGAGATATTTATAAAATTTAAAGAAACCAATAAATGTGTTTTTAAACACCATTAAATGCTTATGAGCTTAAATTATTTAATTAAGTTGTACCTGGAACAATGTAAATGTTAAATTAACATATTAACATTTACATGTATTTGCGGATATTTGAAGATTTCCGTTCAAGTGACTCGGCACCCAAAATTTCTCTAAAATTTCAAAAAAAAAAATCCGTTTTGTTTTAATTATATTAAAACAAATAAATTCCTTTTAAAATTATAGAAACCTATTCAAAAATTAAATTTTCTAGGAATTTCTCTTCAGAAATTAGGTTTTTAAAATTTAATTTTTAAAAATGCTGTTTAAAATATTTTGATAAAGTATTTCATTTAATTCTAAATATCTACTGATTTTTTTTGAACAGCCCTCTTAAACGTATCCAAAATCCGATTTCTAATTTTACTATCTAAATTAGTTTCGGCGGAAAAAAAGTTACTTCAATATGTTATTCTTCGGGAAGAAAGTCAAAATGGCGAAAGAGAAAAATATTTAAGAGATTTTTCTAATTAATATTTAAAAGGGATGCTTAAATCTATTAAGTTGATATTTGAGTTCGCAGAAAAAATATCAAGTGGTTTTCATTTACCAATTTAAAGTAGATACAATTTCAAAAAAAAAAATCAAATTGAGAAAAAGGAATTTAAAGAACACTAATATTACAACCAACTTAGATCATAAAACAATTTCACAACAATAACCAAATTAAGTTTTAGCCAGGAAAGCAAGGGTTTTCCTAAGATTTTTTATTTTCATAGTTAACAAGTGCTGTCTATTTTAACTTTTTTTTTTCAAATTAAAGCTAATGTAGTATATTCCCAATACTAAGGAAGTTCTTAATTTCTTTTTCTCAACTTATTAATTGCAAAACATTTACATAAAATATAAACTGAAATAAAACATTTGAAACAAGCAAAGTTTCTAGAAAAACGAATTGAATACTAATGAGTTTAAAACATCTATACAAACTTTCATAACCACTATTTTTTTTTACGTAACAAATTTGCGATTTAGTAAATTTAAAAATGTTATTTTAAAATGTCGCAGTAATATGATTTAATACCGAAACAAAACCATTTTATTTAATGAATGAAATGTACGTTCGCCACGCCTCTTGCCATTCATAAAACAATGCATCTTTCTGTTCAATCGTGGAATTCTCCAAGTCTTTTAGAATTAAAGTAAAACAAATATCCCAAATTTGGAGCGGATAATTTTCTTTTAAAAATTATCTAAATTTAATAGGCAAAAAGACTAAAACAAATTTACAAACATCGAGTAAACAATGCTCTTACAGAAGTTCATTTCAAAAGAGAAAAAGTTGGTGGTTTACCAGTAAAGATAAAATGAAACAGCGGAAGAGGGTGTGGCTGTTGATATTGAATCTGCCAAAATAAGTCTCGGGAAGTATTTCTCCGATGCCTTTAAAATTCAGAAAGATCTAGAAATTCGTATTTCAAAAGTCCGCATTTTCATCGACTTTAGGGTACCAAGATCCCTCAATATTCAGATTTGCACGCAACTGACTGTATCGTCATGAATGCAAAATAGATTTATATTTTAATCCATAACAATGTAGATGCTAGGCAATTTATACAAAAATTAAATATTAGAAGGGCATTTGAGAGAATGAAGAATCGGAAATTTAAAACATGCGCATGGAATTTCCCCATTGCTGTTGCCATAGTTCTTCACTAAATACAACAAACAAGAATTTAGAACGAATTTTCCAAGTAATGAAAAAGAACAGTTTTTGGACAAACTCACTAAGTGATCTCTTAAGCTTTATGAATATACATCTTTCAGCACTTTCAGCACAAAGTTATCAATCTGAATAATGCCATCATTCGAGGAATTGCAGAAATGATATAGAACCGATAGCAACAAACAATCAACTCGTTTAAGATTTCAGTAGCAAGAATTGTTCTCTCATCTATTTCTAATTACTGGCAATTAAGAGCGAACTTTGGCACTATTGGATGAAGAATGTTCTCTTGCATAAGTGAAAGTTTATTTCTTTACCAAGTAAACGAGTTAATAGCAAAATTGCTAAAACTGCATTTGACCATCGGCTGTTTAGCATTAAGTATTAAATTAGTAAATTAATCTGAAAACCTAAAATTCATTACGAATACAAATTTAAACGCTAGAGATGATCGATTGCATTCAACTATCTCACAAATGAATCGTTTTCAATATCATCTAACAACTATCGACGCTATTGTCAGTTAATATATCTTAATCTCATCCGAGAACTCAAACCCGACGTGCTGAGATTTAAAGTCTAGATTCAATATTTAGTTTAATTCTGCATATAGTCACTCATGCAACATAAATCTTACTCTTAATTCTTATGAATTAAGTAATAGAATTACACTTCAATCTTAACTTCATCGTTCTGACGCCTTGCGATGTAACACGACCAAAATCCAATTGGTCATTAATTTTATACAACCAATATAAATATAAACTTCCAATTCAGTAGTTAATAATTCAAAGAAGGTACAAGTTAGCATACCCCGACGATGGAAAGATGAATATACAAAGTTTAGTATCCAATTGTTTAGTGCCAATTATTTAAAAATTTAGAAATGCACTTGTGCAAATATGTTCATAAAATACATAGCCACAAGTCGATTCAAAAGAAATCTTAAGTCCAGTCATTTGAGCGATATACAAGTTTACAAATTCCCGATTAACAAAAACAGGCTTTAGTTTTTATAGCCACTCGTTACCAATTACACAGGAAAATACTACACAATTTTGAAGGCTAGATTACCGACATAAAATTAGTTGAATTTCAAACGAACACCGCTACAGTATTTGTAGCAAACTAGACTCGTTTCTGAAGGTTGAACCATTTGCATATCCACAAGATATGATTTAAGTGCATTAAATCTACTGCAAAGACATGAAAATTTTAAAATCTTTCAGAAGTTTACAACATTTGAGAACCGTTCTGTAAACTTGATATTCCAATATAGCTTCAGTTTTCCCTAAACGCTCATACTGTAACGTGCGATCTGAATTTAACATCCCTGAACAATTTAAAGCGCAAGTCTTGAGGTTTCCCAAAATTTAACGTTTCTTGCATAGATTTCATGGGATATCAATTGACAATGGGGCAAATTTCAATATTTACAACATAACAGAATCTTTCAATTAGATTTTCAGAAGTTTTGCGTAAGAGATTACATATCATTACCTGAATTGTATGCTCGAATGAAGTAAGGGAATTAAAAAGTAAAAATCCAGATTATGAATAACTTTATTTGCGAAAGCGTTAGATTTCAAGAAAGCTATTTTACAATTCACTTTAAAGCTTGATGTACAATGATACAGAAATCAAATCATTGCAGTTGAAATAATTAAATACAAGTCGCACATTATAAATCTAAAGTTCAGTATTTTTACACACCTTATTTGAACACAAATAGGTACACTTTTGAAAAGTTTAAAATATACAATAAATTCAAATGAACATGTCTGAAGCATCATACAATTAGCACAAATGACTACATAGACAATTCGCGCAATTTTCATAACAGTAATTTAGAACGAAATTAAATTTAATTTTGAGAAAATTTATAATTCTAACGCTAGAATGAAGATGGATAGAGGAAACATTTTTCTAACGTATCAAGAGAATATACAATTTAATCCTCATGAATGTTCAAGTTTTAATATACACCATTTTTGGCATAAAATACAGTATTTAACTTCACACATTTTTATGAAGTTATATTAATCGATTTTTTCGAACAATTTTCTTTAAGTAAATTGCAGTGAAAAGAAATTTTAAGCTACGTTTTACTAAAAAAGTCAATTTTTGACGAAACCCATGCAAACTTGCCGATTTCATGGTAAAATAGATACATAACTTGTGTTCATTTTAAACTATGAAAGATCATAAAAAGAGAATAGAGAAGTAAAACTTTAGCACCATGACTAAACAAAAGGTATTAGGAATATTTAATTTTACAAATGTATAATCATACAAGTATTTAATTAAAAAAAATCTATTTTAAACGCAAGGCCAAAAGTCAGCGTTGAGAAATTTAGTTGTTAAGGTTGGACGATGCATTTCTTTCAATAAAACAATTGGTTACCTCGAAGTTGCGGGAGTATTAACATTTATCGTACTTAGAAGAACACTGGAAATAAATGTTCAATTATTTGAATCTTATACATTATATTTATTGGAAATGACCTTGATAGATTTTATTTGGCAAGAAGAACTTTAAATATAGTACAGGAGGATTCAAGTCGTTCGGTTAAGGATGATGTCGCTTTACTTAAAGGGGAAGATATTCAATGTAGTTCATTTTATTTAGATAAAATTTGCACACTTTTCTAACGTTGCAATATTTGATGAAGCTGGTGCAGCAATTAAATCCGATCTCGCAAGTCTTGAAAATTAAATCTAGATTAATCTTCCTTTGTGGGCATCTACCGGATATAACACTGAGAGTGCCGTGGAGAAAGTAGGCAAATACAAAAGAAGAGCTAACTTATAGATTGGTTTGGTTATATTAACGTCCCGTTTGAAGCAACACTAGGGATATTTTGGGACGGACCTCGTCATTTTGAACCACGGTCAGATGACGAAGGCGACACCTGAGCTGGCACCCCCTCTCCACACCACACCAGCGGGAGGACGTTTGGTCATGACGGATTTAACGTGCAACAGAACCCCTTACACGACGGTTCTTCGGTGGAATCGGGTCACGAACCTGAAACCCTCCGGTTCCGAAGCTAACTTACAGAGACGCGCGATGACGAGGGAAGTTTCTTGGAATGAGATCCGATAAAACATTGTCGATAATTTTACATTTGTAATTGCTTTATTTTGATTTATTCGAGTCTGCCAATGAAAGTTCAACACGAAAATAAAAGTTCATTTTTTCAGAAATCAAGGCAGCCATTTGGTCCATTTAAAGCGTTATGGTTACTTCCGAATTAGAAATGCAAAAAGTTTATTTCATCAATATAAGCTTCCTGTATAGTATAAATTCAATCTTTCTGTACGAAAAAATTATAGGTACGAAAATCGACTAAAAGCGTTTACTATTTCTTGAAATTCGATTTCCCAATTTAAAAGCATCAGAAAATCCAATAATGTTTTGTATTGAAAGTTTATATTACCGATAGAACTATGACATATTTACGATTGAATGACTAAAGCAACTATCAAATTCAAACTATGAAGTCAACCTTAATATTTTCCTTTAATTGCTCTTCTCGCATGGCAGATGCCGAGTGTTTAATCCGAATTCATTCTACCCTTTCCAATACAGTTTAGAAACTAAAGAATCGTACTTTTTAATTCTCAAAATTCCAAGACATTTTTAATTCGATGGTGATCAGGCATCGAATTCAAGAATGCCTTCTGGAATTCATAAGACTGCCAGTTCACTGGATAGCGCAGTTACCGACAGTCGCTCCTAAAAAATTCGCAGATTACAATTTAGTATAAATTTTACGAAAGCATTTAAAGAAAATTAAAGTAGTATTCTAATATTTGAAAAGTCGATTTCAAGATATTGCCCGTATTCGATTGTGAGCGATATCGAAGAAACCATAAAATACAGAAATACTAGCTTCAATATCCTGCTGTCAAAACTAAGCGATTTCTAGCATATATGTAAAAATGAAAGTCAAGTAGCAGAATCTAATTATCGACATAAATGATATTAGTTTTGCTTGTGCACGAGAAATGAGAATTTGACTTTACATCTTCCTTAGATTTATTCAGTACGGTAAATTTTGAACCTCCCAAATTTAAAATTCTGAATCTTAATTATGAAGAATTATCTGTAACGAAATGAAACTTCGATTGCATTATACAAGGTGGATGCAGGTATATAATCCTATTTTGAGTTAGGATATCCAGATAGCAAATTTCAATTGTAATCTGAAACTCGTCAACTTGCAAGAGTTTCAAAATTAAGTTCTCTATATTATCCAAGAGGAGGTCTATTTCTAGATTCTATTTTTGCTAAAGATTTTAACCGTTAAGATTCAGTCCGAGTCGTGAAAAACGTGTCAACTTAATTTATATCATCTTCAAATTAGGAAGTCTTATATTAGGTGACCCTGTTTTGGCTCGTCAATAAAGTTGCTGTATTGTGAGGATATGAAACAACTATTACAATACTTTTATTCATTTCTTCACGCTGTATCCAATATGAACCAGACGAGTTCTGTCATTAGTACCTAAATACTTAGAAATAAAAGTTCAAAGATAATATTTTAATTTTATGGTAAAACCTTGAAGGAAATCTCGATTTAAAAGATAGGGAGGGCAGCTAGATTCGATCTTCTAGAAAAATGCCACATTAAAATGGAGGCGACTTCACATTTTAATGTCGGGTTTCAATATTTTATGGTCATGACATTTGACAATTTTAAAGTTATATAATAAAATTTAGTCATTTAGAGCGCTTTGGTCGTGGTGGTGGCGGCCACGCACCATGACCATAACGCTAGGATTTTAAGAATGAAAAGTCAGTCACTCTGCTTCGCCGGCAAGCGTAGAGGCCACCTTCAGCTAAGAATGGAGGGATTTAGAGTTAATCTTTTATTTCATATTTTAGCATTACATTTTCAGCAATGCCATTAAGAAGCTTTCCTTGGAATCCGACTCCTATTAAGCGACAGATTACTTGTCTGGTTCACATAATTTTAGATCTTCAAAAATGTAAATTTCCGAAATTTTTAATGTTATCTTCGTGTCAAATGGGTTCTAGTCAAATACATTTAAACCTGCAAATATTTAACGATTGAATACTAAACTAAATTCCCGTAACATTAAGCAATTTTGGTAATTAAAGCTTAAAAACAAATCTTGAATTCAGGGAATTCCAGAAAACTGTACGAATTTCGATACTAAAGAGACCTATATCATTTTACATATTTAAGGTATGTCACTGGAAATAGGTAGTCATAGGTTGAAGAGAAGTCATTAAAATATATTTAAATATATTTAAGATAAATTTAAATATATTTAAGATAAATTTAAATACTAAAATCACGTTTAAACTGAAATATTAATGCTTCGCGAATTCAACGAGATGGAAAGACTTGATTATGGCAAAAATCAGATGGATTTTAGTTTCCAGCCTATTTTTTTTCCCATATAAACCTCGTGGCACATATCCGTTTCGATTGCAGTTGATTTTACGATGACATGAAAGGGAATAGAAATCGTGTGGACAACGAGAGGGATATCCAACATTGGAAGTTCCCTTTAAAACTGAATTTACAATCTTCAGCTATAATTTGAAACACGCAACTTCAACGCGCATCCAACATCAACTAGACAGAAAAAGCACGCCTCTTTGATAGTCAAATGTTTTAAGGCAAGACATTTTATAAACTAGTTCAATTCCGAGATTTTATTCACTTAGGGATCAGATAAGCAATTCCGCGTCTTCAAATCTCAATAAAATTAATGACATTGATTATAATTTCTATATCCAGTTATTAAAACAATTTCAGAGTCATAATGCTAAGAATTGGACGCTTAATGCGAAAGTCCAGCTTAGAGATTTACAGTTAAAGTCCGCATCTCAAAATTATCAATTTTGACGTAGATTAACTTGATCAAATTTAAGAATATTCAACGGAGATATTGAAAAAAATTATGAATTTAACGGTATACAAAAATTTCTTGTAATATTCTAATAAAATACATTTAGAATATTGACGAGTATTTCCAGCATTGCGCTTGGAGCCTTAAAGATATTATTTCCATTCTTCAGCGATGTTATTTTTCTTGCTAAGGAATTTGGATTTCATAATATTGCAAATAACATGGTGAATATTAAATTACTGAAGTGTATAAATATTACGGGAATATTTATATTCAGCCTTTACACGAATCCTGTCAAATGTACGCCGTTCAACCTAGAATACACGATTTATCCTACAATTAATATACAAAATATTTTTAACTAAATATATTCAAGCATTCATTACTCGCAACATAACATCTGGTTCACGTAAATAGTCCTTGAAGATTAACAACTTTAATTTAGAACTGCAAAAACAGCAATATTTAAAGTTTACAAATCTAAATGCAAGAGAAAGTGCAGAAATCACAATCTTGAGGGAACTTCCAATTCAATGAAAATTTGAAAGTTAAGTTTAATTATATTAAGATTTTAAATTTAAAGACTAACTTGTGGATAATGACAGCGGTATACAAGAATATGAAGTACAAAGGCAAATTCTGAAAAGAAAAATGGCATTTAGAAATTAAAGGAACTGAATTTAAAGATTAAAATAGATTTAAAGTTGCCAATAAAACTTACGACAAATATTTTAAATTTCACAATTAAGAATAGATTCAAATGAAACAGACGACGACTTTTACAATGCCAATCAATTCTGCAGAAGTAGAATTCATAGTTTGAAAGACTCACTCTCTCTTCCTATAATTTTTCTTAAGCATTTGCGTTTTAGATTTTCAAAATAATTTGCATGTATACCAAGAAGCATTTGTATGATTAACTTTTTCCAATCCCTACTCTAGCACGGGCCTTCCCTCAAGGGATAACTAAGCTAACTAATTTAGTATTACAATAATCTACGCAAAATGTCTTGTAAATCACCGAGAGTAAAAGTACTCAAGTCATTTTTCAACGATTAATTTTTAGCTAGATTGCATGTTACCGATACGAACTATAAAAATGCTTTGTATAGATTTTCATTTTAGATTCCTCTAATCAGGATTCATTATATTAACCGTATCTCAGTGGGGTATTAATTTAAATACCTTTTAAATTTAGAAGAGGAACCTATCGATAAAACTGCAGCACTGCCTATAGATTAAGTTGCAGTCATTCGCCTTGTACAAAGATTTCACGAGTTCATGGATCATGCAAAACTTGCATTCGATCACGAATCTTGTAATTGTGCATCTCTTATTTATTGCCAATGAGAAAGAGCGTTTACGAATTGGGTCAAGATTTTTCTGCAGTAATAATTTCAGTAATCTTATAAATGGGCCTCTCAGAATACGAGCAGTCACTACCAATGTTTGTGGTACAAACTGCAATTTACAGGCTCCAAACCTTTATCGAATTGCCCACCCCCACTCCTTAAACTGGTTACCGAATTTACTAAAATGTTCTTAACCATTTTATAACCCACAAGCGCAGTTTTGACGATCATTCCCAAACTAGACTTTCCCACCCATTAACACGTCCAGTGCCGGATCCCCGGGGACCGACACTTTCCGCACAGGCCGTCGGTCCCACTATGCCTAAACGGAAAGTCAACAGGGACCGTCTTGTTACTTGACGTGCTAATGTATCCCATCTACCACTTCCCAAAGGTTTAATCTTTCTCAGAAAACCTGAAATGTGCAATTTCTACCCGTAACATTGGCATCTACAACTGTCTAAAGTTAAATATTTACGCTAATTGAAACGCGAATATTTCTTGCATTCCATTCAAATTTAGCAAATGAGTTTTGTAAACTATTGACAAAAAATTTAATTTGAAGATTATCATGTTGCGGGTACCGTTAAACGTGTAAAACAGAAGATTGCCATTATTTACCATTTTATGTTGTAATTACACAAACCTCAGCATAAAATTTAAAGGAATCGGTCCGGGTCGAGATTCGAGAATAATATTGCCTAGCTTATTGGATTCAAGATGGCTGGAAGGGGCATTAACCTAAATAACCCGAAAGTTTAACTAATCGAATTAATATCCGAGTAATGAAAAGATGCCACAAGAATATTCTATGCGATTCTTGTCATCCTCGAAGACATATGTATATTTACGTTTTAACTCTTACCGTGACCAATTCAGAATTTTACATTCTATTGATTTGAAATTTTGAGACAAGAATGTATTTAAGCGAATGAAAATTTTACCGTATTTGAGCTCTTCTGAACAATT
>JAPMOR010026518.1:0-10756 GCA_026543865.1 Argiope aurantia | reverse complement strand
TTGCAGCTTGTGTTTTTTGTTCATGCACTCTGTACATAGAGTCATCTCTGTAGAGTGTTTACTTTAAATAAATAATATTAATAACATTGTTAAACATCTAGCTAATATGACAAATATAAAATTCCTATTGTAATAGCAAGTCCGAGTTAACAACTTCCTTTTACTTGTGAGTGACATTTTGAAAAAGTTTCTTCTAATACATTTCCTTTTTTTTTTTTACACTACCTCAAATATACTTGAGAAAAAGTATTATATCAAAGAGAAAGTACTGAAGAAAAGATTCGAAATTGAGATTTCAACCAATTTTCATGTTTCAGACGTCTCAGAATCTGGAAAAAAATTATTTTTTAAAATTATTATCGCATTTCTGTGAACATGATTACTTAAAAATGTGCTGAGCAACACTGGTTAAATTTTGTATATAATTTTAAACCAAATTTGTAGATTTCTGTCAAATTTTGAACGAATTATAGCCATAAGGAATTTCGATGTTCCGAATAAAGGTAATCACGATAGCTGCAAAATGTACAGCAAGATGCATGAAATTTGGAGCATCTAGTGTAGCTTTGTTTGAAATTCTGAATCAAATCCGTTCAAATCAAATCAAAAATTCAAATTAGTTCAAATCGAATCAAGTTTGAAATTCTGAATCAAATCAAATCAAAAAATCAAAGGGTAGATTTTTTGGCTTTCTGCATATTCGAATGTACATATTAAAATTGTAGATTAAATCTTGCTTTTCTTCATTACACTACAAAGAATAGAATGCTTACGTATAGGACTCTAAAAATAAAAATTTGAGCACTTATGGCCAAAATTTACGAGTTGCCGTAAAACCAAATTTTATGCAGGGAGATTACACATCTATCAGGAAGTGGGTTTAGAAGAGATCACTCCCTCTAGTTTCAAAAAATAATATATGAGTTTTCTTTTTATTTCTGAGTTTTCGATCTTTGACATAGTCTAACGTGTAAAATATACAAAGCAAGAAGACAAAATGAGGAACACCCTAACTTCGTCTGAATAGAGGTAATCAGGAGTATTACGGTATTATTTCAATATATACTAGTGGAAATTTATTGAAAACTCTACTGAATACAGATTATTTCACCGTTCGAAATCAATTTTGCACGAAGATCTCGAAGACGTAAGGCATACGTTTGATTTTGAATGATTTCAGCGTAATTAGATCATAGACTTGTTATAGAACTACATGAAGAGTATTTTGGAACAGACCATCCTTTTGAACTAGGTCAGATAACAAGAGCAACGCCTAAGTTAGCAATTTTCTTCTTTCACCCAAAGACACTTCTCGAAGCATGTTTGATCCAAATATGAAATCATGTTTGCCTATTAATAAGGCTTCAAAAATCATGGACACGAGATCTAAATTCTGAGAAGTTCCGCCAGAATATGAGTGTAGAACATATTTAATCTGCCATAGAGGATCTAAGATCCTAACGTTGATTTGGCGTGAAAATTTAGGGACTTGTGACCTAGTTTCGAACAAATATCCATGATTTGAAACTATGAGTTCCATCTCAAAATCGAGCTTCTAATTGAGATTTGAATCTAATTAAAACAACCAAAATGTACTTAATTTTCACCAAATTTTTATATATGTTGTACTTTGGATAGGAGTTTCAAATCCAGTTCCTTATGATCCCAAGTCATGATACTACCATTAAGAAAACCCGGCCCTTCATACCTTCGATGAAATTTAAGGATTTAGGCAGAATTTAACTGATGAAGAATTTTGCTCTGCTGTTATGCTGTGGAGTATCTATTTTTGTAATAAATAAATTATGCTTCACAATTAGCTAAGAGCAACTGAAGTGAGTGCAAACTCAATAAGCTTCAAAAGAAATCAATCATTAATTAAGCTTTTTATCGATGTAATCAGAGTTTTGAAAATATTGCCTGGACGGTTCATGTCATTTGCTGGAAATAAATAATGTAAGTTTTTTTTTCATGCATGGATGCATGCAATTTTTGAATTTTCATTCCACAATTGTAGGTTTATGCCCAATCGTGCTGAGAGCATATACAAAGTACAATACGTTCTTTACATTTTTCATAAACGAGAAAAGAAAGAAAGAAAGAAATCCGCTTGATATGAATTATCACTATGTTAATAAATTAAAAAATATGTTGAAATGTAAAAGTAAATTGACCAGTTTATTGAATAAGAAGAGGGATCTCATAATGCATTTGACTAACACTGTAATATGCTTAAATCCGTCTCTGGGCTGAGGTGTCGATTTCTTTAGAAGCAATTCGTCCATACTTCTTATAATGGAATCGACTTTCAGCTCTTTGTTTTATGACTCCTCAATGTCTTTGCTCAATAGTGCTAGATAATCAAATTTCAATCAACTTACAAACCTAATTATCTAGTGCTTTTGGCAATTTCTAATACAAACGCCACTGAATCGTTTATCTTTGCGTTTACTGTTATATTATACTATTTGATATACTTGGAGTTCTTAAGGATTAAATTCCTTTCGCGTATTATATTTTTAAATTAACTACTTTTGTGTATAATATTATAACTTTCAAAACTTTTAATGCATAGATGTTTATCATCTGCTTTTAATTAAAATAAGAATGTGAAATAGTCCGGACGATTTTTAAAACCATCGATAGTTAATTTTCATAATTGCTGAAATATTACAAATTATGTCTTCGTTTAAGCGATTAACTTTAGTTTTAAATATGATTACATCACTATTTAAGAACAATAAAAGTATTATCAAAAGACGTATTAAAATATGAAAGAAATTAAAACGAAGAGTGGAAAAGAATTTAAAATGTAAGAAAGTCAAATCTTTTGATATTTTTGCATTTTTAAAAGTTGAAAATATTCTTACTCGTGTTTTATATAATAAACTAGCCGCCTTTGGCGACCAGCCGGTTCGCCAGTATTACCGCTCGCTACAATTTTCAATTAAATATTTTAAGTAACTGGTCTCTTAAAGGATTCTCAAACAAAACATTTTTAATCTTCAAATTTTGATAGTCATGCCAAACTTATACTGTTTAGATTGTTTCGTTCAACTTACTATATATATTTTGCTAATTTGTTGTCATTTCCAGCAAAACTTCAACTTTAATTTAAAATGTAAATGATGAAATTACAATTAATATTACGATATTTTTTAATAAAACCGAGCGTTTGATTTTATTTATCATCATTATTGTTATTTATTAATTTTTATTATTATTGAATGTGAGTATTGCAAACAGAATCGCTCGGTATTTAAGTATTATGTTTACAAAATATTTTTCATCATTTATGTTATATCTCAAATAATAATTCAACAAAAATTTCTGAGATTCAGCATAAAATTCAGTTTTTAGTTTTGCTTTCAAAAGGATTGAAATGAAATCAATAATAATATTTTGTTCCGGCCTATAAATATA
The DNA here is from genome assembly GCA_026543865.1 of Argiope aurantia. Classification (NCBI taxonomy): domain Eukaryota; kingdom Metazoa; phylum Arthropoda; class Arachnida; order Araneae; family Araneidae; genus Argiope; species Argiope aurantia. Next base: position 7,333 of record JAPMOR010026518.1, on the reverse strand, counting down.
TTTCAAAGTCTAAATTTAATGCAGTAAGGTATCATATTTTCAAATATTCTGGACACACCAAATTTTAAATAAATGAATGAATGTTTCTATTTTCTACGATCATCTAAGACTTATTTATGAAGTTTTAAATGTTCAAAATGTTTAAAAAGTCAACATTTTCATAATCTTAGGCCAATTAATCTTGAGAAACCTGCGCGCTGATTGGCGTATTTTCTTTGAAGCGATCGATGGAAAATCTAAAATTATCCTTTTTTTATTGAATAGTGATATTCAAATTTTCATAAATCAGCCAGTTTAAGTGATTGGAAATTGAATCTTAAAAGTCAGTGATTTAGTTGATTGGAAATTAACTCTATGACCACCATAAAATCTGTGCTTTCTCTTGTGGTATATGCATTCTCCTTAATATCCGCTCGAATAAAACATCACTTACAAAAGTACTACATCAAACACATCAAAAGTAAACATAACATTTCAATAGTTGCCAAAAACAAAAGAGAGAAAAATGCAATTAATAAGCAGACGATATTTAGAAAAGTACAGATATTTAGACTGGAAAATGAAATTATCTGAAATTAAAAACACGCGCAGACGATATTTACAAAAGTAAAAATATTCAAACCTGAAAAGGAAAATATATGAGTTATTCCATAAATAAATGCCATAAGTTTGTTTACATCTTCATTATTTTATGAGTCATTAAATATCAAAATGGATCCGTATAGAGAGTGTAAAAGATCATAAAATAATTTTTCTTGAATTTATTTTTTAGAAAAAATAATATTTCATATTTGTTTCATTTCCTACAGACACTTGCCGAAAATTATATTTTTGCAGATTTCATTTCCAAAAAGATTTAATTTATTTTCAGTTAGAGCTTTAATCAATGTGATGGCAACACCTTGAAAAAAGCTATTTTTTTCTCATGAATGCGAAACGTGCTTAATCCTCATTTTTATTTTTGACGAAAAAAATTATTGAAAAACATAGTTAAAATATTTATTTAAAAATTCATTAAAAATAGAAATTTAATTTTAAGATTAAAACAGTAGTATCATTTAAAAGATAAATTTTTTATCTTTAACTTCATGTAAAAATCTTTTTTGTGCGGTAATATTTTCGGCAGTTATAGCAGAAACACGTCAAAATTTCGCTTAATTTTTAAATAAATAAAATTCTAGTTAAAAATTCGAAAAAATAACCCCCAGGTGCACATTCCCGGCCTCCAAGGTATACACGTGCCAAATTTGGTAGCTGTAGGTTGAATGATCTGGTCTGTAGAGCGCCAACACACACACACACACACACACACACACATTGAGCTTTATTATAAGTATAGATATAGATAGATAGATATAGATGAACAACAAATGGTTGAATTTGGCCCATTTATTTTGGAGGATATGTTGAATATTATATATAGCATTATACCCAGGAAGATTTATTTATATTAAAATTTGCTGGCAGCAATAATTATCAGAATCATTTTTTTGATTTGGCAATGTTTAGAAATAAAACAAGGATTTCTATTTGTTTTATTGTATTCATTTAATTCAAATTTTACAGTTTTCAACTCCAAATATGAAATAAACTCTTGTGTTTTTCTGCTAATTTTTTATTAAGGAAAACTTGAATTCAAGATTAATTTTTTTTAAAAAAAATTACCTTTTTAGGAAATACTTCATTATCAACTTAATTTCTTTAAGTTGAAAATAGTTAAACTTTTGCAATATTTTTCAAAAGCAAACTATCCAAAAAAAAATCGTGTTCCGTTTTAATAAACAGCCTCATTGCTCAATATACTTAAATTTTCTTTCAAGTATTTTTCAAGACAAATTTATCGCTCAATTTTATTATCGATTCAAACATTTTCTCTAAAACGACATCTTTCAGAAAAATCAAATCTTTGAATTCGTGCCTGAAATACCAAAAAGAAAGAAAAAAAACCTCATCCATAATTTTGAAGTAGGAAACAAACAAAACAGATAAGGCTGAAATCGGTTTTCTTTTCCATCCTTAAGAGTTTGTGCAAATATTAAATACGCATTACGCGTTTCGGGAAAAAATTCATATCCAGGAGACTGGAGAGTCGTGATTAAAAAATCCTCTTGTGCGTAGAAATGCTGTTTGTTTTTATTAAACTCGGGTGTTCCCCCTTTTTTTTTTATTTACTGAAAACCTGCGTCTTAAATATTTGAAAAGAATTTTAACCATGGATTTCTATCTTAGATACTACTCAAGTGGCCTCGTGCTATTAAAAATCGTGCTGAAATAAATTACTTTCATACTTAAACATTATTTTTTATTAATTGATATACTGAAATATGCTAGATATAAAATTATTTTCAAATAAGAAAATTTAATTTATTGCCATAAAATATTTATTAAAATATTTGTTTAATATATTAATGTTTAGTACTTTGAAGAAAAATGTCAAGTACTTATATTACAAGTAGACAAGCGAAAATTTACATGAGATAAGATTATACTATATAATAATAATTTTAGCTCAAAAGATTATTTAATAATTCTTTTGTAAAATATTACAATAAGCAAAATCTTTATCATCTGTGATTTTATTTTTAATTAAACTGAGAAAAACATCGAATTATTTATTTAATTTTTGCATCGGATAATTTTAATATCGTAATTTTTTGAAACACTACACTGTTTCAAGCAATTTTCTAAACCCGCAGACGGTAAATTTTATCCATAAATTAAGAAAAATTTTTGAAAGATACAAAATTTAGCCCCGAATCATAAGTAGAAATTTGTGTTTAATATTGTTGAATATGAAATCAGTCATTTTCTTTAGTAAAATTCAATCTCCGTCGGCCATTAAAAACAAGTAATCAAGTTTTAAATGAATTTTTAAGTAACACGAAATCTTAAAACCTCTTTCATGTTAAAAGAAGCATTTTTTTTTTAATTATTGAATAAAATAACACTAAAAATATTTTTTTTCCTCTTTTGTTTTGATTATTTTAAATTCTGTTTACAGGATAGTCATGGTGGTTGCATGCATAATAAAATTAAAATAAGTTTTCCTTAAAACCAAAATTAGTTATTAAATTAAGAAATATCCACTAAAATCTTTCTTGCACCTTATGAGCAAACTTTGGAGAAATTCTTTGTGGTTTGAATCCTTATTGGGTACAAAAATTTTGCCTTTTCTATTTTACTTATATAGATATTTTCGTTCAACGAATCTCGAACTCGAGATAGTAACGAATCTCTATACCTCCCTGAGTAAGAAAAGTACATTTATGAAATTATGTCTGGCTGTGGACACGATAATTCAAAAGCGCTTTGAGCTAGACAGACGAAATTTGGCATTTGGTCCTTACGCAAAATTTGTGGATTTGTCAAATTTTGAATTAGATCCATCCAGAAGAATTTTGTTTGTCTTCAAGGTTTGGAATCGGGTTTTCATAACTGCAAAATGAAAAGAACAAGTTAGATAAAATTTGGTACACAAAGTTATCGTTTAAAGTGTATTTAATTTTGAATCGAATCCAACAACTGTCGATCTGTTCTTCCCCGTGCATGTAAATAGAATAGCTCAAAGATGCAATGATTTATATAAATTACAGTACGTGATCTTGCGATTATAATTATAGTTCCGGGTCAAATTTTGATTTCAGTCGGTCAAAAAAATGGTATCCAAAATATATATCGGATTTTCCAGTACTTGCATAAAAACTGCATCCCAACAATGAATCGATAAAAGCTCTATTATTCTAATTATTGTTCCTCAACGCCATGTAGTAAATAATATGCAAGTATATATTGTCATTACTGATACAAAGAAGCACACAATTTTCATGTTGGAGACTTTGAAAATAAAAATCTGAGAGTCGTTGAAGATTCACTATTTTATACGGTAGCGGGAAAGGAAATAGCATCTTTAAAAGAGAATATGCGATAAAACTTTGGAGAGATCAATACCGCTGGCTTCATTTCGGCAAATTCATTTAATAAAGATGTTTTTTAATTTATTATGACTACACAGTATTTATATTAAATATATTTATATTGATTTATAATATACTACATCATATTTATATTTCTGCATATAATGCAGAATTATAACACATCCCAGCATTAAATATATTTCTACAGAAATTCGATGCTTACAAAAGCTGTAATAATTTAGAGTACAAAATGAAACGTGAAAATCTACCTTTTGCCTTGACAAAATTTTATCATTCTAATGCATTACTCTTCATATTATCCATAGTGTATTATCCTAATATATATTAATATCATCTTAATATATTTTTATTCAAAGGATTCGTATTTTTTATAAATACTTTTGCATGGCAAATGGGCTAAATAGTATCTTTTTAATCGACCTGCCTTGGATTTTTCTACCCACAGCGACCCTAGTTGGATATTTCTTCTGCCTAGTCGGAAACGAACACTGCCCCTGAATTAAATTTCTAGAAAAGTAGATGACAGTTTTATCTCTGGCAGATGATATCAGCTTGTGTGGAAAAGATGACAAATTCAGAAATCGATGGACTGCGATGTAAAAAGTATTGTAATTACAAGTCAATGAATTAAATATTTATTAGCTTGTTGTGAACATATTTTATTTGAAAAAATACAATAAAGACGACATGCCGATACAAAATATCAATCTAAAAATGTCGGACAAAAAAGAATTACTTCGACGTCTTAGTTTTATAATAACTTACAAAGTCGTCTGTGGACTAAGCTATTCTTTTTTCCCTCAAATAAAATATGTTCACAACAAGCTAATAAATATTTAATTCATTGACTTGTAATTACAGTACTTTTTACATCACAGTCCATCGATTTCCACCGTGAGAAATCTTAATATGAGGATGAGATACTTCCAGATGATTAATTTTCGCCATCCGGGTGAGTACAGAAATGGTATCGGATCGACTACCCCTTACGGATGACGTTGCGTGCTTCCCTCGGGAAGGGTTGTACCGTAGCCGGTGATAGCCCTGAAGACTCAACATTAATTCTCACAAATACGGTCATTCTAATTTTACCGTATGCTTCTGGGTGAGTCAGAGTAGTCAATATACGATTAACCCTTACGAGTATACATATCTTATTAGTACGTATTGAGATGGAAAATTATATTCAACATATGTCCCTTCTTGTTGGGCGCAACTACTGTATGATTTAAGGGAATTAATATATCGCCATCGAAAATAAGCAAATATATAAAAGTTCAAAAACAATCGTAAAATGAGTCCATTTCAAAATCCAAATTTTTACAAATGTGAACAAATCAAATTAAAATTAAATAAAAGTCCAGAAACTAATAAAAATGAACTTGACTGAGTCCAAGTTCTTATTTTATCTACCCAGAAATGGAAGCAATGCGGAGCTATAGGAATATTTATAGAAGCATTTCCACCTCTAAATATTCATTCATTAGGCCTTTCTATGGGCCGCGGTGACCTGGTGGTAAGGTCTTGGCTTCGGAACCGGAGGGTTTCAGGTTCGAGACCCGATTCCACCGAAGAACCGTCGTGTAAGGGGGTCTGTTGCACGTTAAATCTGTCCTGACCAAACGTCCTCCCGTTGGTGTGGTGTGGAGAGCGGGGTGCCAGCTCAGGTGTCGTCCTCGTCATCTGACCGCGGTTCAAAATGACGAGGTCCGTCCCAAAATAGCCCTAGTGTTGCTTTAAACAGGACGTTAATATAACTAAACTAAACTAGGCCTTTCTATGGCCATGAGATGTATGCTTATGATCAAATCAATCAATCTTCACCAATCTTTGAATGAAATTATGTGGTGGTGTAAGTTCTCACAAATTTTTCTGATTAAGATAAAATAATAGATGCTTCAGTTTCTTATCTCACACGTGATGATGCTACTTGAATCAAATTAATTAGTAACTCAAATTAAATTTGTCTAATAAGCTAAATGAATTACTTTTCTTAAGCAAATCTCAATCCTAAATATTTTATCAATTTACTAACAAGCAAAATGCCTTCCTTTTCAGTTATTATGTAATTTTATTTCTCATATCGTTACATTTTAACATTACAAATACATAAGATTTTTTTTTTCAAATTTACTATTTAGCGGCGGTTTTATGGAATCGTTCGTACAATTCTCCATTGAGTATCTAGACAATCTTTAATCAAGACATAATTTTTTATTTATTCTATCCATCAATTTCGAAAAATTCGGTAAGCAAAAAATGGACTATTTTCAAATGATAAATTTTAAAATTCCAGAAGAAACTTGACTTAAACCTAATCAATATTTCGCAATATAAATTTCAAATAGATTCAGTAGCGGATTTGTGTTCTGCATCCCATGGCAATACATATTATGAAGCCCTACTTTTAATAAAATGGTCAATTTAGTTTCACTTTTTGCTACATCTTTAATTACATATAATACCTATTTCCGTCAACATGATATCTCGTATCCACTTCAAAAAAGAAAATCCTTACTACGACTCGCAAATGCAAGAATTATGTTACTTCCTCGTTTCAGTTTCGGAATATTATGAAAACAGAAAATAAAGTCCTCATTTAAAAAACTAATGTTCGCTAACCTTGTTTTTCGAGAAGATAATTAACGTCTTTTCATCAAAGAATGGCCTTCTTTCTCCAGTGACACATATAGATATATTGGTCAGTAACTAAAATTAAGAAATTCTTAAACCTCGAACCGAAACCAGTGTTGCGCAATGGCAGTGAACTAATCAGCAAAGACCTAGTTTCCGCTTTCCCGTCAAAGGAAACTTTTTTTTATTTTGTTTCCTGCAGACAGTCAAAACAAGTTACCTTTTCCACTAGCATTTCGCACTTATATCGTTTAGTTTCGGTTCTAAAAGATTTCGTAAACAGTTCTCGGGACTCTAAAATCCATTTAATTAATCGATCAACACATTTTTTTTAATTAAAATAATAAAGAATTCTTGTTTTAATGTATAAGAAAATAGAATATTTGAAGTTGAAAATGTTAACTTCAATATTGGTGTCACTCTAAAACTTGTAATTTTCATTAAAGGAAGATTGATCGAATTTATTATTTTATATATATTATATATATTATTGCATTATATATAGTATACAACAAAAAGTAAGATACTCTTCTCTTTTATAAACCCTGATATATTAAAACTAGCTGCCTTTGGCTACCAGTCTGTTACCAGGGATTATTGGTTATATTTAATTTTGTTTAAATCCTTTAAATATATGGCCTCATGTCCGAGATTTCATTAGATCTCTAGAAATTAAAGCCATGCTTTAATTGTATTACACATGCTCTGTTCATAGAATGCATGAACATTTTTAATGCCGACAACACCTGTGACGTTACATCTGT